>PVJX010000404.1:0-169244 GCA_004027295.1 Dolichotis patagonum
TTTTTTTATTTTGAAAGTAGTAGAAATACAAAAGAACAAGACAGAACAAAGCCAATTCAGACAGTGAAGTGTATTTGGTACACAACTTCACAGCAGGTTGGCTGGATAAAAGTAATAGGTACCATAGTCTATCTCATTATCTTCACAATAGTTGTCTAATCAATTAGGTATAGCAAAATCAGACCAAAGACAGAACATTATAAAATCAATCAAAAGAGAATATTGAATAGAGTAAAGCAATTAATCATAATGAAACAAAACTGAAAATAACACTTGCTTTCAAAGAGAAGATAAAGGAGATGCCCCATATTTGCTATATTGAATACAGTCATCCTGCCAAGAGATGCTCAGACCTCTGTCCCCATTTGCTAATGGCAGGGGGGGATGTTTGATTCCATTTGATGTTTGGCTCACAAGACACTACTGGGTCTCCTCTTGGCTCACCCCAGAGGAAGACACTTACCAAGAGAGCAGGTAAATTGCTTCTTTGGGCAGGCTCCTGGATTCCATCTTGGCTGTGGCCAGATCTTGGGGCCACTCTCTGGTTCTCCTCTTGGCTCACTATGGAGGGAGATGCTCACTAAGAGGGTGGGTGAATGCAATTTTATTTTTTATTGATCTTTTATTCTTAATTTACTTTTATTTTTGGTGCACATTTTGTAATGTAGAATTTTAATTTTATTAAATAATTTTCACTATCTTAAAAACTTTCCTAGTAATTCTTCTAGGATTTACAATGTGAATTTTTATCAGAAGGAGTTTCAGGTTTCAGTAAATTAATATGTGAGAGATTCAGAAGAAATGTTACTGCCACCTCTCACTTCAAACACCTTAGCATTGTAAAATAATTCTGGAAATTCTTGTTCATGAACGTTTTTCGCTATCATGTCATGGCTATCTTGATGTCCTGAATGGATTCAAAATATTTTGGCTTTTTCATCATCATGATATTTGAGAAGAGCCAGAAGTTGCACAAGGTCCTATGGGGTGAACAGAGCTGGCAAGACCTTGGGACTGTGACGTGCCCAAATTTAGATTTGAAGAATTTCCTTGTTATCATGAGCCCACCTTCCTAGGGAGAGCACAAAGAAGCAGGGGTTTCTGCAGTTTTAATCACGGTGTGCACAGACACTCAGGCAGAGGACTTCCAATCTGGCTTCAGAGAGCGGCAAGAATGATGGGATAAGGCTTTTGAGAATGATTAATAGTAATGTATGTGACATTACATTTTAAAAATGTAAAACTTAACTATATATTTTGGTATATGTTTTCATGTTTATAGATAATATATGTGATTATTATATATGTATATTTTATGTGTGGTTCATATATAATATGTAATATAAGTGTTACATATATATATGTGTGTATGTGTGTATATATATATATATATATATATGACTTACATAAATCCAAAAATGCATTCTCTTATCATTGCTTTGAATTATTTTATGTTTTTAATCAGAGAAGAAACAAACACAATTATATTGTTACAATTTTTAATGTATTATCCTTCTTATTTACGATTTTTGGATGTCTATATCAGTTCTTTTGGATCTCCTTTGGAAATAAATTTCTTTTACCTAATGTTTGCTCTCCCCTAACTTCTTTGTGATTCAGTTGGCAAATATGTTACATTTCTGTATGTTCTGTTCAAGACTATACATTATTTTCAGTATGTTTTTCAACTGCATTACATCATAAAATATTTAAAAGAATAAACAGATTAAATATATGAGAGTAAAATGTTGACAATTATATGATTTTCTTCACACTCTGTTTCTCCTAATGTATGTCAGTTTTATAGTCTGGGATTATTTACTGTCAGCCTGCTGAGCTTCCTTTAGTGTTTATTGTAAGGCAAGTCTGCCAACAATACAAACTCTCAGCTTCCCTTTTTCAAGTGTCTATTTTGATTTGGTTTTGAAGATGTAACCTCGAGTTCTTGCTTTTCAGGTTTTTTCCATTTACATGTTTTGTTTCCATTTGGATTTTTTTAAAATAGGCATCCCACTGGCTTCAGTTGATCATAATTTCTAAAGAAAAGTCAGCTGTCTCTCTTGTTTGTACTGTTTTGTACCTGCTAAGTCATTTCTCTATTGCTTTCTGTTTACAAGATTTTCTCTTTTTCCCAGCTTATCTTGTACTTTGTTATGGATCTTGGAGGCAAAGGTCATGTTTCTATAAATTTACAGTGTTTTCAGGTGTTATGATTTCTGTACTTTCTCTTTGTATATCCATGTGTTCCACCACAAGAATGCTACAAATGCACAACTGTTTATTCCAAGGTCTTTCATCTATGTTCAGATAGAATATTGATGGCAGTTTCATTTCCCAGAGATAGCTGTTGTTGGTGTGGAGACAGGGTTTCTTTATGTAGGTTAGGCTGGCTTTGAACTCACTATGTAGCCCATACTGGCCTTGAACTCATGGTGATCATCCTGCCTCAGACTCCCAAGTGCTGGAATAACAGGTCTGTGCCACCACGCCCAGCTGATCCTGTGATATTTTTACCTGCCTTCCATGTAAGTAGAATAATCACAGGTGAAGACTGTGGTATGTAGTATTTTATTAAAAATTATAATATTAAAGCATATATATATATATATATGCATAGAAAGCATAAAAAATGACAGAATTGTTACCTCTGTACTCACTATCATATGTTAACAACTATTAGTGTTTTGTTTAATTTTTTTCTCTTTGGAGAAATTTGAGTAGTTACTAAAATAAACTGTTTACTCACAATTTAAAAACCATTTCAAGTTTTATAATTATAGTTTCTATTCATGATTTTAGACTTTATCTTCTAAAGCAACTCATAATATTCAAAATATCAGAATGATATATCTTTCCAAGAAATTCTTTATTTTATGGACATTTTACATTTTGTATTTTTAACAAGTTTGAAAGTCACATTCTACTCTACTCTTTTAGTGAAAAATTTTTCTTTTTACATGTGTATTTGCTTGTCTTAATGTTTCAACTGACTTATAATAACCTCCAAATGTGTAAAGATAGATCATTCATCATTCATTTACTACTCTTTTATCATATGTTGTTGAAAACAACTAATATTTTCACTAGATGTTTAATTTCATTTTAGTTTACAACTATACCTGTTAATTATGCCTTAGTCAGTGAAAGTATTTTTATTTATAAAGTTCATTTGCTTATGTATTATGTTGATCTTCATGTCACAAGAGTTTTTTTTTTTTTTTTTTATCCTTTTGAGACAGGGTTTTACTATGTAGTTCAGGCTGGCCTTGAGCTCACTTTGTAGCCCAGGCTGGCCTGGAACTCACAATTCTCCTGCCTCAGCCTCCTTAGTGCTTGGATTATGAGCATGGGCCACCATGCACTGCTTGAGAATTTTTTCTTGCTTCAAGTAAAAAAGATTGAATTATTTGTAATTTATGAGGTTGATCCTGACATATTTTACTCCTTGTAATTGGTGGTTTTATATTTTAATCCACACATTCCTGTGGAGAGCAGATGAGCCAGAACGCTGACAACTCCTTGGGGCTAGAGCAAAGCCAGGCCCGGGAATGTGAACCGCCAGAGGCCGACTGTAGAACAAGCTGACTTCCAGCTCAGATGTGCGTCAGCAGTGTGCCAACCCCACAGTGTCCTTCCTGTTAACCACAGCACAAATACCTTTGCCAGTGTTCCACTCAGCAAAACCCTGAAAGCCTACAGTTTTGAACTCACCATCCTTTCCACTCTCCTTTTTCCTATACATGAATAAAGACTTGGGCATGGGTCCCTTCCTCTCTATCAGAGGCCCACATCGCACCAGTCCTCTCTTTGCTTTTCTTAAGTATCTTGTCTTTTCTCAGTCTTCCATCCCCCTCTCAGGATCCTGCTGGCCACGCAGAGTGGGCGCTTCCAATGGAAGAGATTCATAGACAGAGCTTTGAAGTACAGGCATAGTCCAGCCTATTTTGCATGAGCTTCTGCCAGAAACCATGAGATACACTCTAGGTCTTAGAACAATTATTAATGGATAATTTTGAAAGTGTAAGGATGTTTAGAACACCTGAGCAGGAGAAACTTAAACTACAAATGTTCTTAAAACCTAAACACAAAGTTGTATATTTTCAAAAGATGCAATTTTCCTTTCTTCTACAGATCATGTGTATTGAGATGCATTTTTCCTGGCTGCTAGGCATTATCAGAACTCTACTTTGTCATCATCTCGATCATTTTGACTTTTGTAACAATGTCACTTACTTCACAAATATCTAAGGACTTGAATATTGTATCTGAATTATGATAAAGTGTTTGATTTTATCTGTTATCTAAGTCTTCCCTCTTTTTCACCTCTAGTAAAAGGCTGAGACCTATGTACTTATGCATCCTAGACTTCTCCTCCCAAATTGTATGTTTTTGTTGAGTACTTCTGAGATTTCCCTCTGTCTTAGTTGCTGAGTGATACATTTGTCTATTGAGTTCCTTTATGGAGAACTTCTATTTTTTAATGAAAACTTTTTTTAAAAATCTCAGTATAAATCATCCTGAAAAAGGACTGGATGCACCCATTAATATATCTATATCCTTATGAAAATATGTCTATTTCAGGAAGACATTTGGAGCAGAGCAGGTGTATGCTCGGTGGGCTGAGGTTGTGGAAGGATTGGGAAGGCCTTAATACAAGGTAGCATGGTTCATAAGACAGTGTGAACCATTAAAACAGTCTTTTTGTTACAGGCAGCTGAGTTTGTTAGAAATGTTATAGGCAGTCAGACAGGTCTGGTCCCTTGAAGGAGCCAGTGCAGAAGACCAGATACCTTGCAACCTTGGAGGAGACAGACACCTCTGCTGGGGGCCAGATCCCAAGACAAAAGGCAAAACAAATGCAACCAACCACATGCTGGGTATAAACAGGAAGGATTGATATTCTAAATAGGGATGGATCACCTGGAGGAAGCCAGGAATCACCATCCCAACCTCCTACAGAGGCAGTGCTCTTTAAGCGTGCTCACTTGCTATATGACTCACTTCCACATTTGTCCCTGATTTGGTCAATTTTATCTGAACAACTAATCTTATTGATTGACCGACCATAGTCCTGTCCCACCTAATGCCTGCCTGCCTTGCCAGTTCCTATATTTTCCCCACCTTGAACCAGTCTCACCCCATGGTTTTACTCTACAAAATTCCTGGAAAAGACAGTCTTGGGCAACCCACTCGGGACCCCTTCTGTCTCTCACTCAGACAGAAGCTTTCTTTCTCTCAATAAATATATTCTACTCTTAACCTCTGTTGTTCCAAAAATTCATTCTGCAATTTTAGAGAACATGAACTCAGACTGGAAATTTAGTAGGTTGAGAGTTTCATTCAATATCAATTTTTTCTATATCAATTTTATTCTATATCAATTTCAGATGATCAAGTAGAATTTATCTTTGGAATACAGGGATGGTAGAAAAACACAAAAAGATTTTCCTTGTTATATGCCAAATTAACACAATAAAAATTAAAATCATAAAATCACTTCAGTTGATTTAGAAAAAGAAAACAGAGTTCAACATATTTTTTGGATAAAACTCTCAATGAATTGAGTGTATAGAAGAAATGTACCTCAGTATAAACAAGGTCAGGTTGCCAATGCTAAGCCAATGGCTGTCATTGCACTCAGAGCTAGACAGTTGAAAGTTTTTTCCTCTAGGATCAGAAACTAACAAGAAGTGTTCTCTGCATGGCTAGAAGATCTAGCCAGACTAATTAGACATGATAAAACAATGAAAGACACTCAAAATGGAAATGGAAAATTTAAATCATCTACATCTACAGTTGATATCTTGGTTACTCTTCTCTCATTGCTTTGACAAAATGTCCAAAGTAGAAGTTAAAGGAAGAAAGCTTTATTTAGCTCACAGTGTGTGGAGGTCTCAGTCCATCACTGGCTGGCTCCAAGGCAGGGTGGCATGGCAGAGAAGCAACAGTTCACATGGGCAGATGACAGCAAAAGCAACAAGGGAGAGTGACAAACATTTCTGTCCCTTATTTTCTATCCAGTCTAGCGAGATTAGGGTGGTGCCTATCCAACTGGTGGGTAGATCCAGCAGTCACCTGCCCTTAACCACAACATTGCAGAACAAATCAGTCACACACTCTGGATTGAGCCAGCTCTGAATTACCCCAATCACTCTAGATCAGCCACCTCTGAACATAAACTGTAACAGCTGACATAATATCATACCTTAGAAACCACAGATACTTGACCAAAAACTGGAAGAACTAACAATAAATTCAAAAAGTTATTGGATACAAAATTAATATACAAAAATAAGTAATGCTTTTATATGTGAAAAATCAACTGTCTCAAAAATTAAATTAAAGAAACAATATTATTTAAAATAGCATCCAAAAAACTATAATACAATAAGCCCAATCATGAGGGTGAAAGATCTCTTTATTGAAAATGATAAAGCATCGATGGGAGAAACTAATATAGAATGGAAAAAATGAACAGCTGTCCGGTACTAATGAGTAAGAACCAGTACTTTTAAAATGTTCACAATAACCACAGAAACCTACAAAGTCACTGAAATTTCTATTAAATTTCAAAATTTTTGATATAGAAAAATCTTAAAATGTAGCTAAAAGCACAAAGATTCTTTATAGCCAAAAATATTGAGTGAAAGAGCAAAGCATGAAATACCACACTGTCTTCACAACATACTACAAAGCTATGGTAATTGCAACACTACAAGACTGGGGTAAAATTAAACAGAAATCCATAAATAACATATTGCAAAAAATAAACCAGCACAAATAGGATAAACTCCTGCTCAATAAACACATAAAAGATGTCAGCCATGAAATCATAGTCCTTTAATAAATGATGTTGGGGAAAAGTAAATAAACACGCACAAAATCATGAAAATGGATTCTCATTTAATATGCTATTGTCTGTAGGTTGGTTATAATTATATTTTATCAGATTGAAGTAAGGATCTTCCGTACCTATTTTCTTCATGGTTTCATTGTGCATGGATGGTAGATTTTCTAAAAGGCTTTTTCTACATTGACTGAAATGATCATCTGGAATCCTATCTTACAAGGATAAAAAAATATTAATGGCTTAAATAGCAAATCTAAAGCCGTAAGAATTCTTAGAAGAAAACAAAGGAAAAACATTCTCATGGATTTTTTGTCAAGGGGGGAGATATGATACCAAAATATTGTCAATAATATTGAAAATAATTCAATGGGATAACATTAAACTATTTTTTTGTTGCAAAGGAGTAAAAGGAAATGCAACCTTCAAAATGGAAAACATTTACAGACCAAATCTATTCAAAAACTAGTATCAAAAACATGCAATGAAGTCTAGCAGCTTCACAGCAAGAACACAAATAACCCTTTAGAAAATGGAAAAGAATCTGAGTAGAAATTTCCCAGAAGACATTTCCCAGAAGAACATGTACAAATGTATACGAGAAGGTTCTCAACATTACTGACATCAGAGAAATTAAGGCTTACAGAAAGACAGCCCCTCAGAATTGTTAGGATAACTAGTACAGGTGAAAGAATGAATACACATTGCTATGGATTAAAACCTGGTGGTCAACTTAATGCCAGCTGAATTAAATCAGGAGGGCACTGAGTATAGATATAAAATAACTGATCAACATTGACCTATAAGAAAAGGAGGTCATTTTCATTATTGATATTGATAATTTTAATCTTTAAACATATTTCACGGACTTTCTATTTAGAAATCATAATTAGAAAAAAGAAAGAATTTAAATAATCCAGGTAGAAAATATGTCCTAGTTGTCTAAGAAAGCTATAATTTGATCAAATAAGTATTAATAAACCCTGTATTTGACATGGAGATAAGAAAATCCAGATTATTTGTTCAAAACAGCATCATGACAAATATTATATAGCATTAGTATTTGTGACATCCTTCAGAATAAAACAGTAGAATACATTTATTTTATGACATTTGAAAAATTAAACCAACTATTTAGAAGGTTTTTTGAACTAACTGCATCCATAAACCAGAATTAGCTAATTGTCATTCATCTTACATGTTTTGTTTTAGAATGAAGCATCTATTGGGAATGGGAAATAAATATAAACAATAGAACCCAATGACCAGAAATTACCAGATGGTTATCAAGTGACATATGTGGAAATAAATATAAACATTAATATCAAAACTAACTGTAATCAATGAAATAGCAAGGCACAGAGATATTATCATGTGCTTCAATCTACAGCATAAAACAATAATCAAAACATTGTAGGTACAGTGAACTAAGATTTTCCATGATATTTCATATTATTGTAAATTATATGCTAGCAATCATACTATAAAATAACATGGATTTGTGTATTAATATTTTTCAGATAACACAAGCATATAATTATGGCTTTCAGAATTTATACACTAAATGATTGTATAACAGTCTATCAAAGAATGTTGACTTTCGCTGATTAAGACAAAATGCCTTAATTGAATTCTGACAAACTAACAATTTCTAACATTTAAATTTTAAAAATAAGTTTTTTTCTTGTTTAATCATATTATGATTAGACAGAGATTTATTTGTGAATGGAATACATCATGGAGAAATAGTTTATAAATCTCATTTTATTTAAAAATTACCCCAAATTCATTTTCAAGATTTAAATAAAATATACATAGATACTATTATGCTCATTATATAATAATGTAATCCTCAAAATTCTGAGAAGCAGTACATACTTAGGTAGATTTTTTCAGTTAAATAAAGCTATAAATATTGGATAAACCTCAAGACTAAATTAGAGAAAGCAGATTG
The DNA here is from genome assembly GCA_004027295.1 of Dolichotis patagonum. Taxonomy (NCBI): domain Eukaryota; kingdom Metazoa; phylum Chordata; class Mammalia; order Rodentia; family Caviidae; genus Dolichotis; species Dolichotis patagonum. The sequence continues at coordinate 8,802 of PVJX010000404.1, forward strand.
TTAGAATATAAAATAACTTTCAGTTTAAAACATTCATTAAATTTAAAATAAAACACAAAGTACATTGCCAGCCCCTGCAGCAGATTCTATGTTGAATCACTAGTAGTCTTCAGAAACTTGCCATCTTTTCAGATGCAATTCAGGCAGATACTTAACATCAATTTAACTAGTATCATTTATTGAGCACTTGGGAAAATACAAGCATGCTGCATGCATGGTTCAGTTGGTGCTTTAATATGTGTTACATTCTCTTATCCACCCAAGAATTCTTGTAATATTATTTTTCTAGATTACAATGAAGGAAAGAGAGTCTCAGAGGTTTGAGGCAATATGCAAAAGTCATGCAGATAGGAGGTGTGGATTCACGCAGGTTGCCTTAGTCACCTTTTGTTTACTGGCACAGAACACTGGGCCTACCCAGCTGAAAGGGAGAAGACTGATGCTGGCCCAGGGCATTGGAAGTAACAGTCCAAGGTCAGCTGGCTCTATTGTTTCATGCTCTGGGTGACGCAGACATCATGAGGGAAAGGTGTGGCATGCAGGGAGCCAGAGGAAAAGGAAAGAGGTAAAGGATGATGCAGCCTCAAAGGCAGGGGCACAGGCACTTGGTGGCTAGCCTGGGTCCAAGCTCCTAGTGGAGCATTTAGCCTTGATCTCATCCCTTGGTGAGGTGAGCACCCTCTCAATCCCAGCGCCTGCATCAGCTGCACATCTGAGCAATACAGTAAGGGAGGATCACGCACCTCACATAGGAGTGCTTCATGTTTGTGTCATATTTCAGCTGCATAGTTACTGCAATTCACAGTGCAAGGGATTTTTAATAAGTTACTGAGTACACCCAGATAAATGCGTAATACTAAAAACAAGCAATAATAGCTACATAAACTTCTTAAAGCAAATGGTAAATTTTCAAATAAAGGCTCCAGAAAATGTACAATTATATTATCTGATTACTTAAAATATATTTAACCTTTTATTTCAGAGTAATTTCTTAAATTTCCTGGTGACACTCTCAGTCATGATGTAACTCTTTTATTTAAAACTAGCCGACAAATTTTCTTTCTTGATAGCAAACACTCAAAACATTGTCATCTAACCAAACTGGAGTGAATCAAACATTACACTAATAAAAGTCTTCTCTAGACAACAAAATCCTTATAGCCTAATTAAAATTGTCCCTGGTTTAGTACAATTGATACATGGTGATAAAAATACAGTTTGATCAGGATAAAAGTGATTTCACACTTAACTAATGAGTATGTTCCAGGAATATGAGAAAAATACTGTCTCCTTATTCATGTCATCATTTCATATCAAGTGTTAGGATGCACAGAACACACAAAATGATTTAGTTTATATCTAAATTTTTCTCATGAAATTTTAAAAAATATTTTTCTTTGTATGTTATCTGCAGCTCTTAATTCAGAGATCTTTAATTCAATCTCTAAAAATATATTGCATAAGGCATTATAAAATTGGTTGATATCACTTCCTTCACTTTTTATTGGATTTTTAAAACTAAATTGCTCTAAGTCTGCAAGTTAAAACAGCAACAAACTATATTTTGAAATCTTGACAAAACAAAAGCCCAAATGAGGGTAGGTAATACTTGAAAATGATTTAAAGAAAGGTCCAATCGTTTTTAAATTCTTGAGAAACACCTAAGGTTAGAAATTTTAATTAATTTTATAATTGAATAAATCAAAAAATTCAAGATATTATAATATTGAAATCATCCTAACAGTAGCAGTTTTACTATTTTAAAAACAAATCATTGCATAATAAGTAATTCTAAAAATGTAAAGTCACAACATAGGTAATTATATTGAAAATTTCCCTGTGATTGTATAATATGCTATGTTTAGCATGTTTTTATGTGTTAGCCAATTCTATAAAGTCGTTTATGTTGTAAGACATTAAGACGGTGATTTCAGCTATGTGTGTAAGCACGTGTGTGTGTGTCTGTGCACACTGTGTGTGTGTGTGTGTGTGTGTGTGTGTGTGTGTGTGTATAATCTCACTCATTTCATGGAAGGTAGGCACGGTCTGACTTAAAATACAGATAAGCAGGCAGATAGATAGATGATGATGATAGATAGATAGATAGATGATAGATAGATAAATGGATAGATGGGTGGAGTGAGTCTAGAATAGGTGGAAATTTACTGAAAAATTGTGAGAAAAATAGAGTGCTTCTATATACCCTACATCCATTTTCCCTACTCTTAATGTATGATGCATCTGTCTTGATAAGTGAATTAACAGTGATAAACCTCTGCTAACGAAGTTCTAATTTCTCTTTTTAGGTAGCGTTCCACTGTGTCACCCAGTCCGGCCCTCCACAACCCGTCCCCCTGCCTCAGCCCCCCAAGTGTGTATGTGGGATGCTGAGTCTGCACCGTTTTGAAGTCCACTCTGCGCCCTCCCTTTTCCGTGCAGGACCCCTCGGACACAGAGCGTTCAGTTTCATTGTCCCGGCTCCTTGGCTCCTCTGGACCACGACAACATCTCATACTTTGCTTTGAGTGACTTCGGCAGTTTTCGGTGCCGGCCTGGTTTTTTATAACGTGTTTCCCCATCAGTCTGATGATTTCCTTCGGGCGAGGCAGAGGTGGAGGGCGAGGGTGAGGGCGGCCCCCAGCAGAGGGGAGGCTGCGCCCCTCTCCCGCGCTGCAGCCTGCACACACCTTGCGCTCCGGGTGAGGTGGTGTTGGTCGGGGTCGTTCCCGACCTCAGTTCCCCTCCTGTACCACACTCTGGAAGGAGGTCACTCTGCCCCTCAAATGTAAAGGAGGCGGAGCCTCACTGTGCAATGCCTCACTATGGATCTAGGCATTCAGTTGTTAACGTTATAATGGACTCGGAGATACTCATCCTGAGTTATCTTCTTGGTCTGACCACACATATTTGCAAACATTTTCCACAGTGATTAGTGGGTTTTTTTTTTCCTGTTGCTTTCATTCTTTGATTTATTTTCTTCGTTTATCTCCATTTGGAAAATTTCTTTTGCTCTATTTCCAATTTCACTTAGTATTTACTCGGATCTAGTTTTATTTTATTGGACAATTTCTAAACATGCAGTACGAGCTAATGAGATAAAAACAAAAAAGTTGCGTTCGACTATGGCAAAAATTATTCATCCAATTGCTGTCATACAACATCTTTAAAGATTGCACAGCTTTTTACCACTTTAAACATCATATCTACAAAACTGGTTACATTTTGGGATCTTAATGGTTGTAATGGTTGTACAGCATATTTTGGAGAAAATGTGTCACAATTCAGCTTACAACAAATAATTTAAAATTTTAATTGCTTTCTTGGGTTAGGACTGTGAAATTTCATGTACTAAAAAATAGGAGACACCTGCTTGGGGACATTTATTTTGAAAATAATTTCACTGATATGCAACTACCAACCAATGAAATCTATATCGAAATATTTTGGCTCAAGTTTTTATAACTTTAAAAAAAGGATTAACAAAGTAGTAGACTTGGATATTGACTTAGAATGGGCTATATATATTGTGGTTAATACTTTAAATTCTACGGATTTGAAACTGCATTTGGAGTTGATAAATTCAAAAGAGATTGATATGCAGCCCAAGAGTTTCTAATTTTTGTTTTCTGCTCTATAGCGCTGGGTAAAACACTGGAGCTTCACACGTGCCGGGTAATCTCTCTGCCGCTGAGCTGTGTCTACAGCCTTTTATTGGTCATGCTTTGTAGTATTTATTAGTTTCATTTTGAACTAACCCTTGTAATTGGTTGATATAGGACCACATCATATTATGAAGCATTGCTAGTTTATGTGATTAAAATTCATTAACTTAACATAATTTCTATTATAATTAAAGGAACCCATTTGTTATTTTTAAAAAATTTGTATTCTCATTCATTCACCAGGATTCCTTTTAAGTGTTTCTTTATATTAAACAAGTACAATATAGTTTACTACAATCCTTATCCATTACTGGGAAAAAGAAATAGATAAAAATAACCTGGGAAACTCAATATGAGTAAAGCTAGCTTTATCAAAAAATTTTGGCTCTCATAAACAATGATAGGAACAAAGCAGCTGGTTTTGTTTTGTTTTACTTTGATTTCACATATGGGAGTTGCAAGAAGTAACTTTCTAGAGGCAACTCTGTGCCAAGAATTTAGATCTTTACAATATTTCTCTTTAATAGGGTCCACAATCCCTGAGCAGAAGGCATTTCTATTCCTGGGATAAGGAAGAACACAAAGCAAAGATGATACAGGTACCACTAACTGCATCTTAAGGACTGACGAGTGAACATTCTCTAAGTCAACTCTAAAGAGTGAAACCAAAGGTAACTTGTTACCAAAGGTAACAACCTATAAAAATTAATGATGATGCACAAATCAGAATAATAGAAGAGAAGCTTTAAGACAAAGTTAAGAAATATTTTGCTTTATGTAAGAGTAAATCAGACCAAAATTTTGGGTACAGTTAAGGGAAAAATGTTTTTTAACTTGTTAGTATACATCCCTTTTCTGCACCTTTTATGTAAAAAGTAAATCTGGCTGAACTGTGAGCTTGGTCTTCCTGTCCAGTGGTACTCACCCTAGCACTGCCCCCAGATAGCTCATCTTGCAATAGCAAAGTGTAGAAGGCACCCTCCTACCCCGAAACCTGAGGGCCTCATGCTCCTCTTTGACTTTAATTTTCCCACTTGAAGGATAGTTTATATGTTTGGTCATTTCCCTTTCTTCCCTGCCCTCATAGATTTCCTTGGTGGAACATTTGTTCTAATTCTAATGATACCAGTCCTTTGGAGCTCCATACAATCAGGATCACAATCCTTGGCCTAAAAAGCCTGGTGTTGCAATTTTCCTGGCCAATATTTCTTTAATATTGTTTATAATTCAAAATAATAAAATTCCATCTGCCCCTGCTATCACATATTCTAGATCATGGCTAACTTGTCATCTAACTCTAGTGATATTTGCTGTCTCATAGACATGTTAGGTGGATGTTGTAGTGATAGACTGAGAAACAAGTGGCAGAAATCAATCTTTCTCTGAAAACCTTATGCTGAGCTGACAAGCTCTGTTAAAATCAACAATTTGGGCAGTCTAGGTCCTCGGATCCTGGCTCAGAATCAGGGACTTGGTTCACCTGGATGGGCTCCGACATTTGTGAGCTGTCAGCCGCCGTCCAGTCACAAGCAGCCTGGGTAGAGTCACCCGTGTTCCTTGTGCTCCTGCTGTACTCACAGGCACCAGGCCTGAGGAGACTTTCACCTCCAAAGATCATCTTTGTTGTGCTCTGCCAGTGTTCCTGAGGGACTGGCCGAGAACATGCATTGTCTCCACCTCTTGGGACTAAAGTGGATTCCTGCATAACATCCACTGAGAGGATGCATGGACAGACTTTTATATTTTCTTTCCTTGTCATGTCCAAGCACTCAAAGAAATCCGTGTGACAGCTATCACCTACTACAGTCATGCCAGTGAACAACCAGGAAAACGCATAGCCTTTGTGAAATAATTTTGTTAACTGAGTAAGCAAACAAAAACTCAATTATTCAAACAAGTAGGAAAAATAAATTTTCTTTTTATTTCAGGGGACATTTACAAAGTTACCAAAACATAATATTCAAAATATACATTTCTCAAAATACAATAAAGTGTATAAAAATGGGAATATATACCCTACTCACTGGGAAAAATAAAGCAACCAAAGCTGAGTTATTAAGATTAGTATTCAAAGAAAAACTGTAATTGCATTGAATAAGCTATAAAATTAAGAAGCCATGAACAAAGAGTTAAAGTCAATCATACTAATGAGATATCAGGGCCAAGGATTTAGCTTACTGGCTCAAGTGCCAGCCTGACAAGTGCAAGTCATGAGTACCAAAACAAAAGGAGAGAGAGAGAGAATGAAATATCAATCAGTAAAGGAAGTGAAATATAAATTATAAAAAAGAAGCTAAATAAAAATTACTGAGCAAATAACAGTAGGAAAGAAAAAATTCACTAAAGATAACAGCAAATCTTGAAAGGTTAAAAGAAGAATCAGGGAGCTTAAAGACAAAAAAATTGAAATTACTGTTTGAAAAAGAGGAAAGAAAATAAATGAAGTTAAAGGAAAACAGAAGGGACCTTTGGGTCACTGTCAAGTGGGTCACCATGCAGACTGTGAGAATACAACACAGAGGAGAGAGGCAAGGAAAGAAGAAAAAATACTGAAGAAACAGTAATTGGAAGTTCCCTAAATCTAATGTAAGTTATTATTAACAAGGGTGTGTAAGAACCTTAACAAAACCAAGCACCAGAAACTTAATGAGATTTATGAAAAGAGACAGTGTAATCAACTGTCACAAAACTAAGAGAAGCATCATAAAATCATCAAGAAAAAAAAGAGCGTAGGAAGAACACCAAGCACTTAATACATCAGGCCAGAAAAAATGGAATGAATTAATTTCAAGTACAGAAAAGGATAGGAAGAGAAAGACCAACCAAAACTGCATTTGGCAAAAACGCTCTATTACAAACCCATGCTCACAGGAGAATGTGTACCTGGGAAGAAGCCTGGTATCAATGCTCTGACTTTCTATCTTATGGAACTGGAAACTTGAAGAGAAAATCAAACACACAGAATAAAAAAAATAAACATGAGTGAAAAATAAATACAGAAAATAAAAAGAGAATCAAAAAGAAAAGATCAAGCCAATTATTAAACTAAACAAATTTGACAGTGAGCAAGAGATAAGAAATAAATAAGTAACATAAAAGAGAGGACAGTTTAGATGAAAGAAACAATTTCTTAGCAACAGATTACACAAAATGATGAAGGAAAAAATAGAAAATCTTAACAGATTATTAGTTAAAAATTGCATCAGTAAACATGAGTAAAGAAAAAAGCAGGACCAAATATCAGTCTTTCTCAAATTCTTTCAAAAAATCAGGAGAGGAAGGACCTATTCCTTACTCTGGGAAGCCAGTATTTCCCTCATACCAAAGTGAGGCAATGATATTAGAAACAAAAACCACGGCTCACTATCCCCGATGAATATTTGGGAAAAAATCTTCAACATGCAGTGAAGTCTAGCACAGTGTAAGTGTATATACATGGTTTGATGACATTTATTACAGAAATGCAAGTTGTTCCATTATCCAAGCATTGGTCAGGCAATATACCATAGGACTAAAAGGAAAATAATAGTATAATTTTAATAGAAAGAAATTCATTTTTAAAAATTCAGCATTTTTATAATGAAAACCATGTGTATCTAGGAATGAAACAGACTTCTTGTTAACACTCTAAGTGTCATTTATGAAAAATCCCACATTTAACATTATATTCAGTGGTGAAAATCTGACACCTTTCAAGCTATGATCCCAGCAGAATCCAGAGATCTGATTTCTTACTTCCATTGTTGCATTCAAAGTGTTAGCCAGAGCAATTAGCAAGTATGCTAATGCAAACTGTGTCATCAATGTTTAAATAGACCTAGTGAATGAAATGATAATATATGCGTAAACCCCAATATTTATGACCAAATAATACTGGAACAACTGGATTACCAAGAAGTGTTGAGTGTTTCCTGTTTACCCAGATTTCTAGTGTGGAATTTCCAGAGTTTGAAAAATGGCTGAAGAACATATCAGCCAATTTACAGGTTGAAAGTGGTTTATTGGTCAAGTGTATTTCTTAGGAAAACCCAGGTAGAATGGATGCTGAGAGAAAATGTGCTACTAATGAGACTTGGAAAAGGTGGAAAGTAAGATTTCTTATTCTCTTTTTCTATTTTATGGAAAAAGGGTAAAACAGAATTTCATAACATAATAATAGGGGAATAACAAGAGTTAATACATTGCACATTGTCATCTTCAAAGTAGTTACTCAGAGTATAAGATATGCGCATAAAAAATTATCCAAGTGATATTAGCATGAACCTTCCTTTTCAATGAAGGGAGAGACACTAAGAGTAGAGCTAACTTGCATATTTCTCCTTTGCCCTTCCTTCTTTTAGTTTTGTTATTCTTGACAATGTAAATGAACCTGCAGGTTAATGTCAGGGAAATAGAAAAGACCCTGAGAGTCAAATGCTCATATGCATTGTGAGAAAGACAGACTTCTCAGTACAGAGAATACCGGCTGCTGAGATGTAACAGCTTGGAAGGATGTTGGCCAAAGGACACCAAATTTTCATTAGACAAGAAAAATGAACTTGAAATCTAATGTATGCAATGGTAAAAATAGACAAAAGTTTTCATAGACATTTATCCAACAGCAGTTTACCTATGTCTAATGAATGCCTCAAGAACGTTCAATGTCATTGAGAATTAAGGCAACACATTGCAAAACCACAAGTATTTTGGAAGATAAAAACTTAAACATCCCTGGAGGCAATGTAAAACAAGATAGACATACAGGAAAAAGTTTGGAAGTCACTTAGTAAGTTAAAGCTAAAATTAGCAGGTATGTAATAGAGGAAATGGACTTTTAAGTATATACAAGAGAGATGAAGACATACGTGGCCATAAAAACTTACAAATGAAAGTTTATAGTAGGATTATGTATAATTGCTGAAACGTACAAACCACTCAAATGTCCCTCAAGAGTGAGTGGTAAAAAAGAAGTATTGGTATATAAGAAACAGATTTGGTACACAGTAGAATATGATGCCACAATAAAAAGAATGAAGTAAATAATTAAATGAACCCCAAAAACTCTATGCAAAGTGCAAGAAGCTGGGACAAAAGGTCACATATTACCTGTTTCGGTTTCTATAAATACCAGAAAAAGTCAGATCCATAGAGTCAAAAGTTGAGTGGTTGCCAGAGAAAATTGAGGGAGATTTGGGGAGTGCTTAATCAAAGGGTAAAAGATGTTCTGGTGATTCTGAAACTAGAGGAGTTAAGATTGTAACTTAACAATACAGCATTGTAAATGTTCTTAATTCCACTGAGTTCTACACTACAAATACCTAGTTATATGTTATATGAATTTCACTTCCATAAAAATAGAAAGCCTGTGAATATGTGTTATTCATTTCTTAAGTTGTTTGACCTGGACAATTATACATTTTCATTTTCTGGAAAATTAATAAAATAGTGTGCTGAAAATTTGTTTGCTTTTCTGAAGTTATAAGTTGAGGCTGTAAGTTTAGTCTGCTACTTATTTTGGTATCTGTAAAATTTAATTACATATAAGACTTAAACATGCCTATAATATAGGCTATTTTTTCATTTTTTCATCTAAATTAATATGTTGCATATAAAATTTGAGAAATAGGTAATGAGAAATTGCTTCATTTAAAATTCCTGAGATGGGTTAATATGATTTTAAGACTTTCTGTATGCAAATTCTCCAACTCAACCCCACTTAATCTCTTTGTATCCTATTCTGATTTTTCAGTTGTCAGTGATCCAAACCAAGGCAGCCATGCGTACATGCGTCTCCCTGCTTGACGTCTGCACACCCATCAACTGCTCTGCGTTAGTGCTGTTTACTGAATGCTTCTTAGGAGACCTCAGGCTTCTGCTCATTGCGGACATGGCACATCAGGGAGTCACTGGATCTATGTGACATGAGCGGGAACTTCGTGATCTGTCTTGCCGGTCTGCGGGGAGATGGAGAATCAATGCCAGGTGTACCCTGGGTGGGGATACTTGGAGGGCTGCTTCACTTTACTTGGAGCAATGCAACAAACTTGAGACACCATTTTGTGATGGATACTGACACAAGTCAGAGTCTTTTTGATGAAAAATTTTATAGTGTATGGAAAAAGTATTCACAAGAACCAGCTGAGATGCACTGAGGAAGGCAATGTTAAGCTTCACCTCGGTGTGGCTTTTTGTTGTTGTTGTTTTGTCTGTTTTTTTATTTTCCTATAGTATTTCCCACACCTATGTACCTTTCTCCTCAAGGCTGTTTCAGGACAATCTTGTGTCTGTGACATAACACATGTCAGCGCAAGGTCACACATAATAGGCTGTTTGGAGAAGTACTGGTGAGCTTGGGAATACAGATTTTCATATCAACAGGGTCCGGTTGTTGACAGGTTGGACGTCTCTGCTAAGATGAGTGCTCCCACAGGAGAAGTGTGTTTTCAGTCCGATGGCAGATCTGACTGTTGCAGTGAATTGGGAAAAAGGCAGGAAAATGATGCGTTCAGGCTGAGTAAACTTCTAGTTTTCGGATTGAACTCTGTGATTCTGCTAGGTTTTAATTTCAAAATGTCTTGAAAGAAAAAAGAAAAAGGACATAAAATATTTTCATAGTAACCAGTTAACTTTTACTTGGAAAGGTTTTCTGTTTTCTGCCGACACAGAAACAGCACAATATATATTTATTAAGTGGATTTTGTTCTTTGAAAAATGAATAATAATAGAACCAGTGTCATGGTTTCCTGAGAGGGGACTGACCAACTTATCAGTGACTGTCCTCTCGACACAGTGACATTCTTCAGTCAAATGGTACTGTGTCTCTGAATAGATTTTCCAGCATAGCTGAGTATTTTTCCAAACGTAAGAAAGACATCATCCAGAACAGTAAATAGGAGAGCTCGTCTGTCACTGGAAATTAGTGTTAATACTAGGTTTCAGGAGATGGTATTGATTAACTCACAAGAAGGAGGAACTCACTTTTAAACTATGGCAGGAAAGTTGGACATACTCCTTCGGTCTTTGTGTTCTAGCCCAAAATGCATTTCCTTCTTTCCTTTCTCTGGAACTTGCAAATATCCCAAATAAAATCCCAGAATAAATAAGAAATTATGAAACCTGGGCATGGTGAGGCATAGCCTCCTAGCACCTCAGGAGGAAAAGACAGTCGGATCAGAAGTTCAAGAACAGCCCAGGCCACTTAGTGAGATTCTGTTTCAAAAGTGAAAGAAGTAAGAAGAACTGGGGGTGTAACTTATTGGACCCTGAATGGATTTTTAAGCAGAAATAAAATGACAAACTATCAAAAATTTATACTTCAGGCATGTTCCAGTTTGTCCTGTCCTCTCATAGCTGTTAGTAGATATACAACAAATATGTACACTTATGCATTTATATATGTAGATACAGACATCTGTTTCCATGAATACATAAAATCTGAATATATGCTAAAATTTTATGCAGAGTGAATACAAAGTAATTTAGGTGATAATATATGATATCATATTTGGGTTTTAGGACAAAAGGCATTATTATACAATGTGTTTCAATATTTCAATGCCAAAAGCAAACAAAAACAAAAACAAACAACAGCAAATGTGTGAGCGTTTCTGGCCATGGCTAAGCAAATAGGAATCTGCCTTACAAGGCAGGCACCTGCTCGACTTTATTGTGCCTCTTACAGTTAGAAAATTCAGTGTAATGTTAATATTTGGTTTAAAATTTCTTGATTCAGATTGTAAACTACTTTTACCAGAATTTATACATTTTGTCATACCTCCCAAGGAGATACTCATTTCACCAGGCCTTGTCATGTCCCCTCTCAGATCTTTGCTCCTCCCTACCTGGACATAGGACAGAAGAGGCAAGATTGGAGTTTGGAAGCAGGTGTTGATTTAGCTAATATGGACAGTTGTAATTGTTAGGTTTTTCAACGCAGTTGAGAGAGAGAGAAAGAGACAGAAGCTCTTACTGCTGGCTCCGGAGGGCTGCAGAAGGGTGCAGGACCCCTCTGATCAGAACAAAGAAGGGGCCGGGCTTTTATTAGGTCTGACTGCAGGTGAAGTTGGGAAGGCGGGCATGTGGAAACATTGTGGCAGCTGATTGGGGCTGGTGAAAGAGGAAACAGGAAGTTTACCTTGGGCTGAGGGGAGAAGAACGAGGAAGTGGATGTGCTGTGCTGTGGCTCCATCAGGTTGGACCACTGCTATGATGACTCAGCAAATTTTATATGGGCAAAAATCCATCAGCAGTCTCCCAATTCTCTTTAGAAAAACATATTTGGAGAATAATTATGGGAAGTAGATTTGAACCAATTTAAAGATTTGCAGACTTTTCTCCACTCCTCCTTGAGACCACCAATTCATGACAACAATAAATGTTACCTTCCCAAAGTGAGCAGATGTTCCAGTTGGAACTCATGTTACTTGAAAGCAGTATTAACATGATTACATTGACTGATCTATGCACAAGGCCATTTTTTTTTTAAATTAATAGGGCAAAGAAAATTCATTTTTTTCTTAACCCATGGGTAAAATGGAAACAGGTCCTTGAATCTATATCAAACGTCTTCCAGTTAGAAACATTGCAAATTATTTCTGATGCTTTCAAAATAAAATCTGTGATCATTTCTGTTTTTTTTCTTTTTGATTGTATTCTTTGTGTCTCTCTGATTACAATTATAATCGATGTGATTTTCCTATCTTCACTATACTATGTCTCTTTTGAAAATTACCTGGAATACTGAAAGGCAGGGAGGAGTTATAGTAGCTTTAGTAAGTACTCTAGTGCCTGTTGGCATCTCTCTTAAATTCATGGGATCAGAGTTCTAGTCTCTCCCACAAGGGATGGTACTGACTAATGAGACTTTGGAAAATTATTAGGCTTGTGAGGTCACCAAGTGAAAGCACTAAGATGAGTCCTTCTAATGAAGAAAGTGCAAAGTCCCTCTTTCTACCGTGTGAGGACACAGCAATGTGCAAAGTGGGAGTAATGACTATGGGATCCCCATCCTGTGGACACCCTGACCCCAGAGATTCAGCCTCCATATGTGCTTGTCTGCTATGGAAGCCATGTACTCTCTGGGATTCAGTTACAGCAGCCTCAACTAACAAGGTAGGGTACCAACTTCAGTATGTGTAATCTAAATATACATTGAATATACTTTCATAGGAAGCATGTGAGTATATCTAGAGAAAAAGTATTTACGAAATGAGGAGTTGGGTTTTGTAATAAACAGCCCTAAATAACTGAGGGCTGCCTTCTCCAAGTGATGAGTTTCTACAAAGCATACAAAGTAGTGACTTCAGGTGCCTGTTTTCTTGTGGAGCAAACCCAGGAGGAAAGACAGTACTGGGCCCTGGTTAATATCCAGTGCATCTGTGCAGCACAGTTATTCCTGTCGTGTTTGGGATTGGCTGATTTTCATCAGGACTTACTTGAGCACACCTGCAGGAAGACTCCTCTTTTGGCTCAGTTTTGCCAAAGTGTGTGCCAAGAACTCCCCAGTAGAAAGAGCTCTTATTTCAGGGAACAATATCACTCTAAAAAGGATCAGCTCTTTATGAATTCCTCTGACTTGGGAGAGGGGCTGTGAGGCTCAGTTGTGCTCTAAGCTGTACACCCGGCTACTCTGAAGAGCAGGTTGGCATATGGGAAGATTTCCAGCCACACTTCCACCTCACTGCAAGAATGTTCCCTGGTTTTTCAGATGATGCTGGAATCACTCCATGAATTTTAAGTGGAATAATGTCTGTCCCAGCACAATCTCTACCCTGTGTACCCTTCAGAGAATCGGAGAATGGGTTCCCTCACCCACCTAGGGTGCTTTAACTCTCACCTAGTCCTGTAGTGGCCATGGGTAGCAAAATATGGAAGAGCCTGGCCTTTGGTCCTAGTGTATACCTTCCAATTCATAATCACCCTGAGATTCATACAGTCACTCTCTTGATTATTTAGGACTTTTGTTTGTTTCTTGTGTCTTATGATGATGTGTACACTAATGAACTTAGCATAAAAATGAACATAGGAAGAGAAAATATGAAGTATTTGTTAAATATAATGACCGTTATCATACCAATTCAGCTTTTGTTTTCTTTTTTCTTTCCTTTTTTTATTTTTTGTCCTCACAGAGAAAGACTAACATTGACAGGTAACATTTTCAAAGTCATAAATAGAGTGCTGAAGAGTACTTCCTCTCCTCTATTCCAGCTGAAGAGGATGTTTGCCATTATTGTTTTCTTCTGGGTCTTCTCCCTGGCCAATGTGCTGAGGCCAGGAGCTACCTAAATTACTAGCACAACCAAGTAGCTTGGAAGCCTTTTTCAGGCATTCAACAGATGTGATGGCACGATTTAATTGACCTCATCTGGACTGGCATGTCCATTGCTGGATTACAGAATCCAACAATACTAGGGCCAGCCTCAGCATTTAAAAGCAATTATGCTGATTGTCCATTCTCTTCAGCTCTCTCTCTCTGTCTCCCCCCCTCATCTTTCACTACTATTTTCAAGAGGAGTTGTAAAAGTGTTGCTTCTGCCACAGTGCAGCAGAACCCCGAGGGCCATTCTCACGTGTATTTTCTGCATTAGCGAGGAAAGGGGAAAGTGCTGCATGCATAAATGATACTCAGCTGTTTCTGGTCCTTAACCAGGGCACAGCTGCTCCATCTGCCACTCATGGGCTGGACCCTGTGTATCTACAGAGAAAGGATTTAGGCGCTATTCAAAAATCCAGTCACTCTATAGCTGTCAACTGCTTTGGAATCCTCATCATTTCACTGGAGCGCTGTTAGAGACACACTGCATGATGTTTAGAGCACCGATGGAATTGAAGTACAATTATGGGCACCAGGTATGGTAACGCCACCGGTTATTGTTAGCAGGTGCCACATAGTAGCCTGTTTTTGGCTTGTGTTTGAAACTATGTTGATTGGGTGCATTGGTCTGGCTTGTGCCCTTGGTCTAAAACTGACGGATTGTCAGTGCAGCCCTAAGAGAGGACACAGCACCAGTGCATGGTGAAACTGCACTCACTGGATGTTTGTGTCTGGAAAAACTGTTTTCTTCTGCTTCTGAGAGCAAACCACAGATAAATGAAAATGCCTCAACACATAAACAAATAAAAAAACAACCGAAGGAATAATAACCACAGGTGTCTGTCCCTTTTCTGTCATCTTCTTTTGATTCTCTAAATGCCACCCAGAAACAACAGTAAACATGAACATTAACACAGCTGATGACCGATTCAGACTTTCAAAAATGCACCATTGTTAGCAGCAGCCACGATGTCAGTCTGCTGAGGATATCCCCTCCTCAGGACTTCTTACACTTCTAAACTTTTAGTGGCATCTCTTACCTGCCTTTACTCTTCTCAGTCTTCTTGTCACTTGAACAGACGGAGGAGAAGGGACAAGTTCAAGGGTTGCATGGACCCCGTTTTAACAAATCTGCCTGACCTCAGCCAGTCCACATGCCTGAGCCAGGAGAATAAGTGCTGTAGGTTTGTTGTTTCTGTCCATGAGTAGATGCTGAAGGGAAGAATGAATGAATGAATGAATCCAGCATTATAATGACATAAGAGTTTTTACTTTCTTTTTCATATATACTGCATATTTTATTTAAAGTGAAGAAACCCAAAAATATGAATCTCATAAAATCACAATTTGTAAAATATGTCAGAATTTTTAATCATAAATTTATTTCACAAATCAAAATCAAATTCATATATATATATATATATACCCCTCAGGGTTACTTTCATACATTCATGGTTGCTTAAATCGAGCATATTTTGATAGGAGCAGGTTGTCTGAGTTTCTCTTATTTTTTTTCCTGAATATAATCATTGTACTTCTAATTTATCAAGAATATATATATGTATGTATATATACATATATATATATATATATATATTTTTTTTTTTTGGCAGAGTATGATGAAAATCAAACTCAAGACCTTGCCCTTACCAAGCAGGTTCTTCCCACTGAACTATATCCCCAACCACTATTTTATCAAGAATAAACAAACAAAGAATTACATAAAACATCTTCACCCACAAAAAAGATATACTAATTTTGATCTTAGCAGCCTTTGACATTTGAACATTAACAATTTATCTCTTAAATTACTTTAAAATAATCTATACCCACATTCTAAATACAAAAAAAAATCTGAAAAGTCAAAAAAGAAACAATGGGTATTACCATTATCATTTTTAAAATATCCAATAATTTAAAACATCATCCTGTCCCCCAAATTTATTACAAATAAATCTTGAGCTGTAGACTGTGGAATCTCACTTTTTCCAAGTGAAGACTCTGATCACATATTAGACAAATATTTAGTACAAAGAAAACAAGACCATAGATATCAGCAGTACCTGCAATGGAAAAAATTCATATGTTATCGGACACATTTCTGAAAGCTAAATTCTTTTCTGTATTTGTGAAAATAGAGCTTCGTGGACATTAAGTACTCCAAAGAATGCCACCCTTATGAGTTCAGGATTTAGACATTTATTTTCATCTTGGATAAGAAATTATTTATTGGATTTCACCCTTGCTGTGGGAAAAATCCAGGGAAGATAGAGCTATGTGACCTTTGCAGTTGCTCAAGGTTTGTTTGATGTTTTCTGTGCGTTCCTGGCAAGCTTGCATATCCTAAGTGTCCCCATTGATTTGTTCATGACAAAGTACATTACTACTAAATTAACCTTATTTTTATATCAGTAGAAAAATATAACACAAAAACTGAGAACTGTATAAGTTTAGATGTTGACCAAATAGTGCTATTCACTGAATCTATTTTCTGTCCCATAATCAAAGATCATTGGTTATTCTGTGACAAATGCTTCTTTTTTAAATTTTTAATCTATTTCCTATCAAAGCATCTCTTGGTTGTAAATGCTTAATAGCATTTATAGAACAATTTTTACATATCTCAACAGCGATAGTAGCTATTTAATCTCTTAGCATGGATTTTCAAAGTAATGCTAAAAGAAGTATACATTCAATGCTATTATTTATTAATAGAACTGATGCAATCTAATGATCAGGATCAATGGAAGTGTAGGGCTGTGAAAGACCACCGAACCCTAAAAGCCTGTGGGGCTGGTTAGGGGATTCTTTATTCCTGGTGTGTTGCTGGGCAACATCTCTTTCCCAAGGCAAATGCTCAATTCCAGGAAGCAATTAACATCACAGTGCCTAAAACCATGAGTGCTGAGGCAGTGTGTCATATCTGAAAACTAACCACATTTTAAAATGTGCAGTGGTGTGATCGCTTTATTTATGATTTCAAAATGTGCATTGGCTCTGTAAACAGAGTGCTCCAGGTATACACAATGGGGTCCAAAGATGACTTTGAAATATACTGATGCACTCTTTCCATTCTTCAGCAGATGTCAATGCAAGTATAATTTCTCTTCCTGTATGACAAGACAGAGATGGTGTAATCTGAAGATTTTATGTTTAAGAAAGCAATCATGGGTAATACATAGGATAAACAGCTTTTCAGTAATAGTCCCCAGGCATCATTTAAATAGGAATTCAGAAAACTTCTGAAAATATAATTATTACTACCTCGGTGACTATTTCAGTAGTAGGATCATAAATACAATAAAAAACCAACAACAAGCTTCCCTGTTCTATAAAGGATAAAAGTGATGGATTTCAGCTCAAGTGCAAGAAGAATTCATGAACTGTCCAGTTCACTGCGACGAGGGTCAGAGCAGACTCTTTGAGGCAGTAAACTCTGGAAAGAAGCAGGAATTGAACCTCCTAGTGTGGGTAAGTCATTGGTTTTGTCTGGATGTGGTGATGCCCACCTGTGACAGGGTACCACACACAAAGAACATTCTATTCAGAGAGCCTTCCATCAATTCTAGGAAGAAAGTAGAAAAGAGAAGATGGAGGAAATTCATTACCGAACACAACCAACATATTTCATATATGCTGAAAGTAAGTAACTCTGTGTTTGAACAAAATATTTCATGACCAGAAAAAAAATCACGCTCTTAAAAATATCAGGCAATCAGTTTCTATAATTAACCACATGGCAAGGCTAAGGAGATACAGGACCAATTAGTAACATAAACAAAAAAATGATTAGTTTTTGGAATAAGCATATTTTTGGAGTACTCTCAAATATGAATCAGGCAGCCATAATAAAGCTAACTAAAAATTTAGTTAATACTTCAAAATTGTGTAACAATTATTTAGGTAAGTAAGCTCTTATGGAAATGAAAGTTCTATTTATGGTAATGAATTTTAAATGTGCAAGTGGCCGAGGGGAAGAAGTTATTATCTCTGTGTGTTTACTGAAGTCTCCATTGCAGATTAGAATGTAATTTCAATCTTGTTTCATCTATGGTGCATTAACACATCATGCCTTTACTTCAAGAGAAAAGTTAACCTGAACTAGCGCTCTTTCTCTGGAGAGTGATACCATTTTCTGATGCTTCTGTCCTTTATCATTTATTCCTGTGAAAGATAACCTTGTCTTAGCTTTGAAATAATTGTTTCTCTTCCTTTAACTAGAAGACAGACTACAAAATTTGAGTTCTGGATTATCTGACATCTATACTGATGGTGTCTTTAACTATATCTGTGTCTGTAAGCTATTTTCAGGACCTAGAATATTATTGAGCACATAATCAGGAACTTAGTGTTTTTTGTTGAATGACTGAATAACTGTGCTCCATTTGATTTAAAACCTAACATCTTTGTACTTCAGTTGCAAACCTGTAAAATTGGACTTCAGATGATAGGAAAGAATTGTTTCTGTAGATTTCATGGAACTGCACACTTTAGATAACTAAAAATTATAACATCGGGAAAATCTGATAGCAGTTAAAAGAAAGGTGAAAATCTGATAATACAATGTGTAATTTGTTTTGATATATAGTAAGAAGAAATTATAGTGTTAATAGTGAACAATGATTTTTAATGGTAAAATTATATGACCCTCATGAACAAATTGTAGGAATTTTAATACAGCTGAAAATAACCAATTACTGTCTCTTTTTGCTGTAAACATGCCAACACTGGGAAAAGGAGTACAACACAAAAGTCAAGAATAGATAAAAAATATAGAGTAGATAAATATTTGAGAGTGAGAGAAAAGTGCTAATGTGTGGTAAGAAATATGTATCTTCAGATTCTCAAGCTAATAAAGTAAACCTCTCTTAAGTACTATACACAAAAAAATGTAAAAAATTAATTTACTTACATCAAATAACCAACTGTCTTGTTGACATTCAAAATCATAACTTTTACCAAAAAAGAAAAGAAAAGAACAACTACTTGCACAAGTCATTTTAGATTTATGGTTCATAGCACTATCAATATTTCACTTTTCAAACTTGAAAGACTTCATTAGTAGGCTGAGATTAATTTTTTATTATTCATTAACTGAGATTATCTAATTCACTGATGATATATTTTTGCTGGAGCTGTATTATTATAAATAGAAACACATTTGGAGAGTAGATACAATATGTCAAGTCTGCTCAATTAAAACACTTTTGAGTGAGAAAATATTCTAAAAATGATTTAAACTAAAAAATCAGCATCACAAATCTCAAAAGAATGGAGGGAAATATTTTTAATCTGTGTTGGACAGAGGGTTGATATCCCAAATGTATAAGGAATCCCAAAGACCTAATAGCAAGAAGTAAACAAAACAAAAATCTTATTGGATATAAGGAATGAATTTAAATACAATATTCTCAAAAGATGTATAATTGGCCAATAAAGTCCATGAAAAAATATTCAGCATCACTAATCACTAGAGATATACAAGTCAAAAGGACAACAATGTATCACTCTATCCTAGAAAGAATAAATAATAAAAAAAAGATGATACTTAAATGCTAGAGAGTGTGTGGAGAAAGGAAATCCTTGTACACTGTTGGGAGGAATGAGGATTAGACCATCATACAGAAAACAGTATGAAGTTTCATCAAAAATTAACAATAGAACTAGTATATGGTTCAGCAATCTCACTTTTTGGTATATGCTTACAGGAAATAAAATCACTTTGTGAAAGAGACATTTTCCATCTGCATGTTTACTACTGCACTGTTCACAGCCATGGCATAGAGACGACCACAGTGTCCATCAACTGATGAGTGAGTGAAGACACTGTAGCATAAATGCATAAAGGGTACTATTTGGCAATGACAGAGAAAGGTGCCATGATACCGGCACCATCACTGATAGAGTTAGGTGGAGATCATCTTGTTAACGTGAAATCAAGAAGGCGCAGAAAGATAACTACTGCTGATCACACTCAGGCTGAATCTCGAAACCGCAATTTCATCCCATTTTAAAGTAGGGTGGTGGCTACTGGGAGTTAGAAATGCTGAATGGAGAGGAGAAGGAGGTCGGTGAATGAATACTCGTTTATGGTTGGATAGAAGTTCGGGCATATTACCGTGGAGGAGGAGTATGGATAATGATAATGTACTGAAAGAAAGGATTTTGGAATATTTCACAGTGTTTGCACTGTCAATGTTTCAGTGTCTTTCCACTTTTTAATGTTTTAATTTTGTAACTTGAACAGATGTTTCTAATGTATATAATGTATCAACTAGTGATTCTTTAATGTTAATTTTTTGTTGAATTCTGTATTATTCTACTCTTCTTTTCTATTTTTTCTTTCTTTAAATAAATAAAAAATAATCAATATTGGAAGAGATGTAGATGCTTACCTTTATTAACCTTTTCATAATGATAAAGCATCACATTTCACTTTACAAGTAAAAACAATTTTTGTTTTTATGTTTGAATTTAAGATTAGTTTAAAAACTTATTTCAAATGATGTAAATTTTACTTCTAAAGACCCTCTTTGGCATGATTACGGAATGTTCAAGTTTTAAATAGTTTACCTCTTATAGCATCTGTACAAACACATAATCTAAATATATGTTAGTATTTATTTCAATGCTCTATCTATTTAATTTTAAGTACAAAGAAGCCCCGCATTATCACTCTGTCATGCACTAATAAGGCTAATATCTAATACATGTCTTCAAATTATGTCTTTCCATTCTCTCAAATTTATCAATATCAATGTATTTTGCAACTTATATGTATAATAAAATCCATTTAATACTTATAACAAAACAATATTTTATTGCTATAAAGAAGAAAATGCAGCCCATTTTAAGGTGCGCATGGTCCAAAGTATTCAATTAAAACATCAGAATTAGCAGTCTGAGGCTTTAAGATGCCTACAGGAATTCAGTTAAAGGTAGTGATGAATTAACCAAATCCTGACTGTTAGAAGATCTAAATGTCCTACTTAGGTTCCCCCCAAAATAATCCTTGGACAGTGATTATAGTGCCAGGGTCACAGAAGGGGAAGGAGGGTGGGGACAGGAACACAGAGCTGTAATCCCTGAGCGTGACTCAGAAACACAGAGGAGGTGAAGCGTGATCCTACCGCAGTAAGAAACACGGGGACAGAGACACACTGTGGTATTTGAGGGGTGCTGCTCATGGGGAGGGAGTGAGAATTCTTCCTTACACCACCTGGCTTCAATCAGTTCACAGTGGCATTGACACCAGTGCCCCATAACGGGTCAGGATATCTGTTCTCAGATTTTTAACAGAAAACCCTAAAAACGCAATAGATGCTTCACATTAAATGGAAAGTCCAGAGAGAGGCATTATTTTATTTTTATAAAGAGTGTTGAAAGGATTATAATGTCTCTGAGAAGAATGCTCAGGTGAGTATCGAGGAAAGGAGACACCGTACTTTATTTTGCTATAGTGTCAACTTTTGCACACACTTGAAACCATCCATAATACAAGCTTATGTAGATTTTAGTTTTTAAAATAATCTTTGTAAATACTGGATCTTAATGATGGAAATGTACTCTTCAGTAAGACAAGGTAAATCTAATTTCTCATTCTCACTTATACTTAGCAGGGCAATGGTGGACCATGGGTTTAGCCATTAGAGGGTGAAAGTGCATTTGTTACTTGAGATACATTTTCTTCTCTTCTGAACTTGATTCCTTTACTGGATAATTATGAAGTCCACCCTGTTAAATTTATCACAGTGTGTTTTCACCAATTTATACTGCATTCGCTTTTTGAAGTTCTCAACATTTTAACATAAAGGGTGAATTTTTCAACAGTCTTTAAAAAATGAAATAATGAATGTGTTTCTTTTACCTACATTCTGCATCAAAGTTTTTATTTTCCCTGGGCACATTCATTTTAAAACACATTTCCTATCTGTGCATCTAATAATAAGGATATATATTCTTTGAATTATAGCAATTTGAGGATAATATTCATTGAATCTGATTTCTGGTTTGATGGAAGCTACGCTAAGACAGAACTTCTAACATGCAAATAGAATGAAACATATTCTTAGTGCTTTCTAAAGTTAAAAAAGAAAAAACTAGGGTGACGAATAAGACTCCTTGGAAAACTCGGTGAGTTTAATATGCAGTCAGTTCAATGTACTGTGCTGAAAATCCAGTCATGCAGTGGCATATTCTGTAAGAAATGTTCTTTTAACACAACCTAATAAGTAGAGAGGAAGATAGTCTGCTAAAAGAATAATTTCACTTTTTACTCAAGATAACTGCTATATCATAATGATGAAAGATTTCTTGTATGTGTAAGACAAAGCTAAGCTATAATGAGGTTATTCATTTTTTCTAGGCCAGCAGATAAATGAACTATAAGTAATGGGTTCCAAATTGGAATTCTTTTTTCTTGCTGAAAATAAGGACTTTGCAAAACTATGATTTATCTTTGAGTGTCTGTGCATGTTCTTCAGTCATTAGAGATGCATTTATAGGGATGAGGGTAGAGGCAGGCTGGGGTTCTATTTATATTCTCTAATACAGCAGCATTGTCATGAAACCCTCAGGCTAAGCTTTCTAAGGAAAATAAAGAATGTCTACAATGAATGCAATAGAAAAGAAACTCATTTTAAAAAACCCTAATTGTTACTAAACCAAATAAAACGTTTATCAGAAAGACTTCTGTAAGAATATTTTTAAAACACAGTAAACATGTAGTAAAAGCACATAGGATAATCAAAATAAAATTTGAATGAATTATCAATCAGTCATACTAGCTGCACAGCAATTTCAAATCATGCTGTCTATATTGTTTTGTCATTCTGGAGTTTTTAGACATATCTTGCTGATTCCTGAAATTTGTTTGTATTATATTTAGTGCATGTGATTGTGATATCTTCTGAATCAATTGCCTAACATGGTTTTAACAATAAAAGCAATACACATGTGAAAGAGAATTTGAAAGTGACAGCGGTTTTAACAACATATTATCAGAGAACATTTTACAAATATTGAGATAGAATTCTAACTTTCCACATTCTTGTTAGAAGTTTTGCACTTTTAATAATGAACGGTGATTGCAGATGAAAGCATGTCAAGAAATAGGGTAGGAAGATTTTTGTGACACATTGATTAATATCTAGTATTCCCATAGTTACTACATAGCAAAGTGAAGCTGACAGGTCCTTTCCTGACATTTGTAGCACCTGATACTAGTACTAGTGGTTATGTATTTGATCACTATAGGAAAAAGTTTAGTTTGAGATGGATGTCCATGCTTTTAAGAAGCACTGAAGTGTCCAACAGAAAACCTTAAGAATACATTTAACCATTTTTCCAAATAAAATATTAAGTGTTTTTAAATTTTCAATCTATGTATTTTTCTGAAAAATCTAAATTCAACTTCATGTCTCTTAATTATGTATCTACCTATTAGTCTATTCAGATTCTAAAAAACTCTACTAAAGAAAGCATTCTTCATCATAATCCATTACTGATACAAAATTCTGCTTACTGTTTTTGCATATATATGTGCTTATCCTATGATCACAGTTATTTTGTTTCCACACTAACAGTCTAAATTTACATTATAATAATAATAATTTCTATGCAACTTTATAATAATACTAACTTCCATGCTTCTTTCTCTATTATGAGTATGAATTTGGTATCTTCCGGATTATTATAATCATGTTTGTCACTAGAAATATCATCTACATTAATTTAAATTTGTTGAATAAATATCAGGTATTTAAAATATGTATTTTGCCATGTGCAAACAACAAAATGATTAATATACATATGTAAATGAGATGTAAAATAGATTATGAAATTATACATCAGTACATATATAACATTGATAATATGATTATATGCAAACACAGGGATTAATTCTATAAATCAATTATATTATTTTTTCAGAACTGGGAATCACACTCAGGACCTCATGCTTACCAAGTAGGTGCAACGCCACTGAGCTAGTAAACCAGCTATCTGGAGGTAGGGAAAGAAAAGTTAATGCCAGTGCAGGCCACCTTGGATGTCCGTTCTACTGGACTAAGAACACAAATGTCCTGGAACATAAATTTCTTCCTTCTGCATCTGTGTTCTCATGTCCTTGAGTTGCAAGTAAATAGCCATGGAGGTTTCAGTTTGGGGCTGTTTTCCTGAGACTCGGGATCTGCTCCTCTGAGTCTCCCTGTTGTCTGACTAGATCCTGAGTCTGAGTAATCTTTCATCCCTCACCCCACCACAGTCACACTGGGTGACAGAGGCTGTGTGGGGAGAGCAGAGGAGACTCCCAGGCCAGTCCACAGTGGTTTGCAGAACACGGGGGAAGGATTCGGCTCAGCACTTACTGTGTGCAAGGACTGAGCTGACTAGGGTTCCAATTCACCGGCAGGGGCTCGGCAGTGAACTTCTGCTGAGCTCAGACACCACGCAGTGGAGTCAGCCAAAGACCATGGACTAGAACCTATGAAACTAAGAACAGATTTCTTTTTTCCAACTGTGTGTACACAGCAGGCATTCTGGCCCAGCCACAGGAAAGCTGATGGATACAAGAAAGTTCAGTAAAAGCCAACTCTTCTGGCTTGTACTACTATTTTGATAATTTTTCTTACAGAGCAGCTTCATGTCCAGACTCCTTCCTGCTGCGTCTTCCAACATGTTTGTTCTTGGCCTGATGCTTCCTCTGTTCCGTTTTCTCCCCAGCAAGATGCCATCCCTTCCCTTCTTCCCTTCAGACAGCTCTAAACCACTAACTTACTAAGAATGTTGACTTTGTCTTCAGTTACAGTACGCTTTTTCATACCTATTTTCTAACACATAGATGAGATTTTAGAGTGAAGACAAATGATCTATTCAGTACATCAACTTAACCAAATGCCTGGAGACACCACGTTTTTGAGAAATTAGTTTGAAACATTAGTTGAATCAGCAACAACAATAAAAAGACTTAGAGAAATCCCTGCTGGGGAGTTTATCTTGTATCCTAAAACTGTGTCTTCATTGTTTTGTTTCATTGAGTTTTTAATTTTGTTTTATTTTATTGTAACTTGTTTGCTCCTTCAAACACTGGCCATATTATCTCTTAATCACTTTTCTGAGGCAGGCTGCATGGTGAAATCAATATGGCAAGGTCTGGCTCTGCTGAAACTTAGAGAGAAAAGCCTGCTAAACTGTACTTGCATGTCTGTGGCTTTGTAAAAGTTTTCAGAAAACTCTTAACACATATAGTAAGATAACATGCCCTAGGGTAACTGCCCTACTTAATAGATGACCACAAAAGGAATTATAAAAATATCTTAACATTTTCCTACCACTGAATCAAGGGTGATTCATAGTTTTTAAGGCAAGAAGAAATCATTATTTCTAAGCTAAGTGTAGTGTAAGCTTTCTTTTGGTTCACATCTGGAAAGTTTCCCAAAGCTCATGTGTTAAAAGCTGGTCTTCAGGTGTAACTATGTTCAGAAGAGGAGGTTTTGGGAAGTGACTGGGTCTTGAAAACTCTTATCATGTCAATGAGTTGATGGATTTGAAGATGAATGGATTATTGGGGAGCAATGAAAACTCTAGCACAGGTCCAGAACAAAACAAAACAAAACAAAACAAAACAAAACAAAACAAAACAAAAGGTAGTGATCACAGATTGAGAAGCTATGAGCCAATATAGACATTTGCTTTTTTAATTATTTTTCTTAAAGGAATTAGATATGTTTTGTACATGCACTAACAGCCCACAAGGAATATAATCATATGCACTCAAATGTACCAATAAAATTTTTTTAAAAAAAACATTGTTTTTCTCAGGTATTTTGTCACAGGTAGTGTGGTGGTTAAGCTTAATCATGTCCAATTCATTGGCTCAGGAGTCACCTCAGGGATTAGGGAAACATCTTCCAGGTTAGTCACAGGGGTAGAACCTTAAATAGCATGCTTACCCTTCAGCTCTTCCTCTCTGGGACTATTTTCCTGCTGTGTCGTCTGGCAGCCATGAACTGGGTGTCTTTGCTGCACAATTTTCTTCCCCCAGTCTGTTTCTGACTGGAGTCAGGAGCCAGCCAACCACTGACTACATCTCCTCAAACCATGAGTCAAGTGAGCCCTCTTCCTCTACGCTGTCTTGTGCATCTGCGATAGGGAAATGAACAAATGTAGAGAAGAAAAGCTGACAATGCAGGACAGTATGTCAAGTTCTCGCTGGCAAAGCCATTCCCAGGCCTCACAAGGAGTTCACCTGCAGTTGTTGTAGTCTCCCTCTATCATCCGATGATTTAATCCAGTTCATTCTGCACTTCCGAAAACCGGACGCTTTTATTTTATGTGAAAGTTTAAATGTTTATTTCTAACATGGTAAAATGTTCCTTAAATGTTCAAAGTCATTTCTTAAAAGATACAGTGGCTTGCGCTCATATAATTTTTGCTCTGTGACATTTTTGTGATTATGTCTAGATGCAGATGTGATTAAACCTTCAAACTCTAGGACACATCTGACTCCGCTGGCACCACACAAATCCTCCATCTGATACACAGATGACCTGCTCTGTAGTGTTATGACCAATAAGCTGTTCTGTGGAATGAAAACAACTTTGCAAACATTAAAAAGAAGCCTTTTTAAACCCTTTGAGTCCTGGCATAAAGCAGGTGACAAACCCAATTTGAGTGATTTTAAGAGTGTTTAACAAAAGGCTAACTGCAAGGTGTGGTAAAGTTAATAGGATGCAGCAGGTAAGGGGACAGACCTAGCATGCTGAGGTTAATGTGAGCAGGAGGCCCTTACTACCCTCGGTGGATAAGTTTACTACTTTAGGATTTTTTCTTGTATTTATATACCCTTTCACTCTAAGAATTCTTGAAGTAAAATAATGCTCTAAGGTAGAAATATTTTCCATTTTTTCTTCTTAAATTGGCATCCAATTTTAGAAATCCTATCTGTAAAATATCAGATTTATCAAAATTTAAAATAAGAAAAAAAGGATATCAAATGTATTTGAGAAAAATACATGCATTAGAAAACTTATTAAAAATAACTAATCTAACTAAATAAGTAAAGTAAATCAAATCAAATGAAGCGGAAATGTTTTAAAACTCATGTGTTACCAAAACACATTAAATAACATATCCCTAGTAAATATATTACATTCTTTATTACATTATGCTACTGATAAAGAATTTGTTTTCACAATAATAACTGACACAATGACAAATATTTGGATTACTTAGTTAAACATCCAGGCATTTCAATGCTGATTTTTACACAGTAAGTCTCCATGGGCCCAGATAGGTGAAGGAATACTTCCTACTTCAATTTGTGCTTCCTCTTTTATCTCTCATGAGTGAAGCTGCTTTCTGATCCTTCCACGGCCCCTTTGTGCGGTGTGCCAATGCTTAAGTCCTTCTTTCAAGTACTTTCATTACTTCACTT
This sequence comes from Dolichotis patagonum, assembly GCA_004027295.1. Taxonomy (NCBI): domain Eukaryota; kingdom Metazoa; phylum Chordata; class Mammalia; order Rodentia; family Caviidae; genus Dolichotis; species Dolichotis patagonum. The sequence goes on from PVJX010000404.1 coordinate 36,190, forward strand.
TGTATTTATCTGAATTAAAGAACTATAATGTCTTGTTTGCATATCACCACCTGTTTTTCACTTAATTACACTGCATTTTTTTCAGTCTTTATCCATCCAGGGCAACGAAGCTTTGTCTGTAATAAGAAGCAACAACGGAAGTATGCCTGGCCAGGGGCAGACAACTCAAGTCAATTACTGGATCCCAGGTGAATGAATTCATAGTGGAACTGCTTCTTCTCTTCCCATGCCCACCACCAATACGTCATTAATAAACACCAAGCATGGCTGGGCAAATGGTTATATCCAGAAACCATTAGATTTTACCAATGTGGTAAAATAGCTCTCATGAATGCTAACAAACATCAAGTGTGAAGTCCATATTGCAACACTGAATTTACCTTTCTCCTGCCTGGTTTTCAAATTACACCTGTGCCTGTTAATTTAAAAATAGGTATGCAACCAAAAGATCAAAATAACGAAATCCAAATCATTTGGATTTCATTTTCTGAAACTGTCTGTGTGTTCATATAACCTACTTAGGATTGTTGGTTAGATTTGTAACCCTAAAGGCTATTACTTCACTTCCTAGCCCTACTTGAGTCTACATTCTGCTAACTTAGAAAGTTCTGCCTACTCTGCTGTTTACTTGGATTTATGACCTGGCTTTGTCATTTCACTGAAGACTTGTCATGATTATTCTTTTCCTCAGATGACTAGAAATGGCAGAACACGCCCTTAAAGTATGCATATACATATTTTTATATCATGTGTAGAAAAGTTTGCCATATATATGTGTGTGTGTGTATATATATCAGGTCCATTTCCGGCATAATTGCACTATTCCTTGTCCCTGGGCTCCGAGCGCGCGCACCTTTCAGTGCCGTGGCGGAGCTGGACTGCCTGCTCTAAGACATTCTCAGGTCAGCAGTGCAAGCTGCTGGGGAGAGATGCTGCAGGTGTCCGGGTGGCTGTACGTGGAGAGCCTGCCCAGTCACCCACCCAGCCAGGTGCCCCCAGGGCCTCACCGCTGCTGCCTCACTGTACCCTTCCCGCCATCCTTTCCACTGCGAGACCAGAGAAGCTGACCCGCCATCCCTCACTGCACCCTGCAGGGAGTCTTGTTGCTTGCCAGCCAGTCCTGGTCCGCTACCACTCAGACCTCCTAGGATCAGCGCTCTGGTTTGAACCCAGCCCAGGCCCTCCTCCCTCAGCTCCGTCCCTCACCCAGGGTGCCGTGCAGAGTCCCCCCAGTCTGTCTCAGCTCCCCTTGACCCAGGTCCCGCAAGGCTGTTTCCAGGGTCTTCTGCTAGAGCGTGGCTGTTCACGTGCTGCTTACAGGTGATTTTTGAGTGACTCTCTGTTTTCATAGGCAAGATAATCCACCGCAGTTGCACTGAAAATTTTAAAACACCACTGTTTACCTTTGCTTGCGCTTGATTTTAATAACATATGAAAAGAATGTGCTTTGCATGAAAGACGTATCCTAATTAGAACAGTGCTGATGGGACCCTGGAGTAGACGACTGTGTCGAACTTCACGCCTTTCTCTCAGCTTCCAGTTGGCATCAGGAATTTATGAAGCTAAAATTTCTATTAATTTACTGATGCCTTTGAGGTCACCTTGTTTTTAATATTGTTGGCTGGGTGCAATCACACCTGCCAAGAAATGAAGGGAAACGTACATTTCAGAAAAAGCATTAAAATATGCTAATTTGCTCAAGCATAAGAGAAAAATCTTAGAATTTTTTTCCTATTTTCAAAAATAAATTTGACAAGCTGAAAACATTTTTAAGACTTGATCTATAACACATTTCATGTATTAAAAATGAATATACAAGGTTTGAGATAATGTTTATTATTCAGATTACATCACAAGTACTAAGGATTTAAGCCAAAAATATATTTGCTTAAAAAAATCTAAGTTAGATATGTTTAAGCTAAGAAATTCTGAACAGCATGGATTATAATGTAGGCCTGGAAAGTTAAGAACTATTTCTGTTACAAAACAAAGCTGAATATGATCTTTCTATAGATTACTTACTTTGCATTTTTTATTTTCTAAAACCTTAGACCCAGTCTAATGAGATGTTTAGTTTTCAGTTTTCTTTTAATTTTATTTATTTTTATTAAGGTGCATATTTTACTACTACTGTAAATTTCCAGTTGAGGAAAAGTAATTTAATGAAGTTACAGAGAAAACCATAGACTGCTGGTTTGGGAAGTGTCAGCTCTCTGTGGAGAATGACTTACCAGTTTATTGAAGCTGCAGAGAGGGTGCTGTGATCATGGCAGAGGGAAGCCCTGGATTTTCCCCTTTGGCCCTGTTCTTTTATTCTGGCTCAGCCTCTGAAGATAGTGCCCAGTAAACCACAGAAGCGTTACTTAAAATAAATGCCCAACACAGTGCTCTTAGTACATCCACAGACGTCATTTCAGTAAGTTCTTCCAAATGATATCACCCACATCGAGGAGCACCTCTTCACCACATACAGGTCTGAGGGACGGGCGTGTCAATGGTTTTCACAATCATTCAGAACAACCAGATATGCAGTTGAAGTAAGAATTTTACATAAAATATGTTATTTCATTATTCCAATTACTCTGGTGACAAGACTCTTGTTTCAAGACTCAAAATTAAAGTTTCCACTGTTTCAGGGTGGCAAGACCCCAAAAGAAATAGATTCCACAGTTTGAGAATGTGTATCGGTGGTTTACCAAGCAAATTCAAGGCTATATAGTCCTAAAAATCTCCGAAAGCCTGCTACATTTTATTTTCTATTGTGATAATGCTTGTGTGTGCATGGGGCGGGGCTGGGGGTGTGATAACAGGAATTGCTCTGCCACGAGATACACCTCCAGCTCTTTCCATTTTGAAACCATGTCTTCTAAATTTCCTAGACAGCACTCACTATTCAGGGCTTTCCTAGCTCAGTGTCCCTTAATGCTGGGATTACAAGCATGGGAACACTCACTCAGCTCCATGGCACTTTTCCACTCCTCATTCTTTCCTGTGTCCCTCTCTCTTTCTTTCTTTCAAACAGTGATTTATCCAATATCTAATAGACTAAGCTATCTTCAGTGTCATCTATTATTGGTTTAAGATTTTGTTCCTATGTTGAAAGAACAAGATTCATTGACAGATGCCAACCAAATATTCCTGCACAGATATTTTCCAGATCGATCCAGACTTTCCTACTTTACTTTGTTACAGCCTCGTGGTATTGATTACCGATCTGCTTACAGGTAGGAACAGCGACCAGTCTAATAAAACAGAAAGGCTGAGATTCTCTGGAAAGCACTATCTGCTCAAATGCTCTTACGCTGTATCTTAATTAATCTGTTTCTTGTGTGTTGTTATTGCTCTGCTGAGAGAAGTCATAGTTGAAATTAACATATACTAGAGGCAAATACTCCCTGATAGAATAGTAATTAAGGACACTTAAGGGACAACTTGACAACAAAGCTTTGGAGCTGTTTTCAAACAGAAGGAGAAAAATTCATACACAAATTGTATCTGGATAATTCAGTCTTCTTCCACAAAATAAATAATCCTGGAAGATTTTGCCACTTTAAGAAATGTAATGTTAGAAACATCCAAAAATTCTAGAAGAAAGAGACAATCGTTAGGAAATAGTATAAAATAGGATTCTGATTAATTCTCGCTTATTTTAGTTCATTGCTTTGGTACTGATTGCATGTAGTTCAGATTTTGATAATTCATGGAGATTTTTGAATTAATTGTGTTTTTCTGTATTTGTAATGGTTCACAAGCACAGTTTTAAAAGAATGCGACAATAAACAGTATTAAATATTCTGTTCTGTTTATTATTATTTTTTGAGAAAATATGCTATGCTGTGAGCTTTTTGTCTGTTGTCAATCATGTTGATTTTAAGTGGCAGACACAGTGAAGCATCTTCTCTGTCCAATTCTCAGCACCCTGTAGCACTGTCCGGTATCCCTGGAGCTGAGCGAATAAAGAAGACCCCCAAAAGTTTCCATCTCGTCTTCTTCGTGTACACTGGAAAGACGCTGCGGCACATCTTCAGTTCCCATATACTCCCCCAAGATCCTGAAGTGGGATAGTTATCTGCCTGCCAAGGAGGCACTGAACCCTCATTTATATATGTGTCGGCATGCCGCTTTACTACAATTAATTATGTAAAAATTTATCTTTTATGTTCCTCATCTTTCACCTGTTTTAAAATGTAAGAAAATTTTATGATAGCTTTCCTTTGAGGAAGACATTGTCACTACTTTGCTTTGTTTATATACTATGAGTTACATGCAAAGTAGTTTGTGGATTATGTGACAAATATTTCTCCTGCTAGAAATTTCAACTAAGACTCTTTTTTCCTATTGATATTGCCATAAATAAAAAAAATAAGATGAATACTACATTCCTCTATTTCTCCCTGAAAATAATAATGTTTAGATCACATTAAACTGTTAGTATTTAGAATGGTACACATAGCATGAAACCTTATATAACTAATACCTTCATCCTTTTTGTGCTCACACTTCTGTCTACGCCAGGGTCTGTCATGAGTTCTACTGATCTACTCCACATTCTCTCCTAGTTGTTTTTCTCCTCTTAACTACTACATTAAACTGTGATGATAGAACAATATTCTTGTTTAATATTGGCTGATATGGACTGATGTGTTTTTAATTTGACCCACACCTGCGTTATTCCTCCTGATCTCGTGACTTCATCAACAACTGACATTAGTGATATCAAGGTTAGGACAAGTCATGCTTACAGAGAACAGGACAAGGAATTCAGACGATTTAGAATTCCCCTCAGTACAAACGCACTTGGCACACTATTCTGATTGAAAACTGAACACAGCCGTTTCTTTAATATTCCTTATATCAGGCCATGAGTAAGCATAGAAACAGCAAATATTAATTGACCCACAAATCTTGACTTAACTATGAGCTGTCTGATGTAACTCAGCACACACATAATATAAGAAGTGTAAAAAGCAGATGCAAATGTAAGTTTGAGGCCTTTGGATGTAGGCTTCTGTCATTAATTTCCATGTCACATCCCTCCCTCAGCATGTCCATCTGCATAGCACCTCGACTGGACCATGACTTTGGAAACAGCCATGCATTCCGATTTGACCAGTTAGGTGTTGCCAGAAGCCATGAAAGCTGGAGCTGGAAACACACCTGTGTGTTTGGGATTCCTCTTCTGATTCTACCGTGAAGATAGCCTGGACTCCTCTCCTGGCATGGCACATGTGTCGTGTAGCCAAGGTGCTCTCGCCCCCTCAAACGTGGCATGCACGGTAAGTCACTGTGCTAGAAAGTCAGGACACATGTAAGTGAGGTCAACAAATTGCATGGAAGTCACCCCTACACCAATCACAGGTATCAAATGAATCAACACTGCTCGTCGCTTATGGCAAGTATAAAGTTTTAGTCACTTAATGTTTTAAGGTATATTTTGTGAAGCATTAGTAAAAATAAGAGCTCAGTGAAAACTGATATTTTAAAAAATATTATGACAAATCACTCCTGTTCTGACTTGTAATTTTAACATTTGAAAAATTCAAAGCAATTGTATCACCATTTAAAAAATTCTACTCTAATAGGAACATAGAACATGAACCTGCACTGCACAGTTAATGATAGCAACAGCTGCTTACGGATGGGTTTTGCATCCTGAGCTATTCTGGGGGCTGAACCCCAGTAGGAAATCTGTCAGGGTCGATATCTATTAATAAACGCTGACAAATTAGCAATAGCCCGGGAGCAACTTTTCTGCTGATGACTTGTGAAAATCAAGCATATGGTAATGTTGACATTATTTTAATTTTCTTAAAGTTGATGTTTCACTTAATACAAAGAAAAGTTTATTCCAGTGAGGTTCATATGCTATTGGTAGGGACTCAGCTATTTCAATGTCTCCTTTTTCTTTTCTTTTTCTTCTTTTTTAGTGTATGTACTGCTGAAGTGAGCACAGACTCTCTCTCTCTCTCTCTCTCTCTCTCTCTCTCTCTCTCTCTCCTCTCTCTTTTGTGTTGTATTTAAAGATAACTTTCTGAGATGAAAAAGGCACATCATGAAAACATGGATAAACATGAGTGCGACTCTAAAGTAAGGAAATTCCATTCGCAAAATAGGATTTGGTGGAGATTTTTCTTTCAGCATCTTTTATTGTGTGTCTTTGTCCACACCGTTCACAGACATGGTTTCCTGTTTGAAGGCTGTGATGTCTAGAATAGCAATGTGAGCACCAGTTCAAGTCTCAAAGGAGATTAAATATGAATTGGTTTTCTACCTATTGTTTTAACCTGAAAGCCAGGGTCTCTAACACATCAAAGAGGATACAGAACATTTTAAACATTAATATTACGCTCTTCAGGGCGATATTCCACCTTGAATTTACAGAGAGGCCTTTGTTTAGATGTTGGGAATCTCAGGATAAAGGGGATTAATTTTCTTACAAAAGGTGATGGCAACTCATGGATTTTATTTTCTCTGGTGGATATTGTGTTTTCATTTTCATTCTGCCTCTTCCACTCAGTTTGTAAAGCATTGACACTGATTAGTGCTAATCATTGACACTGATTAGTGCTAACATTAAAGCAATGCGGATGCCAAAATATATACATGTATACTGTACATGTATGTGCAAATATGTGTTTATTTAATACTTAGTCCACTCATACAAGAAAGTTTTCATGACAATATTAGTAACATTAGTAGAATTTAACCATAAATTTATAAAACCAAAGTGTGTTGATAAAATCACTAATTACTTGGATAAAATAACAATGTTACTATTTATAGTTATAATAAAATCATTTAAATCTACTTTATCATTTTATTCCTGACAAATTATATTTACAGTATTCAAAATGCTGTTATAATTTTAATAGTGTAAAAAGATTAAATTAATAACTTATGTATTGCCTTAAAAATTTCACATTGTGGGGGATGAGAACATTGGTGATTTACCCTTCGTCATGGCAAATTAGACAGCACTAACTTATTTGCTATGTTCACAATGATATGAGGTAGACCTGGGAAATAGATGTCCCTGCTATGCAAATAAATCCTCCTAGCCACTGACCCTCATCTCCCATTCTCCTCCCACCTGGCCTCTCATAAATATTATTCTTCTCCCTGCATTTATAATGTTGGTGGTTTGAGATTCCTCATCTACATCAAAAGGTGCTGTGTCTGCCTCTCTGCCTGGATTATTTGCCATAACAAAGCATCTCCCTGCTCCCCCCTAGGCGACTGTGAGTGGCAGGAAGCCCTCCTGTGAAGGCCGATTACTATCACTGCACACAGGTGCCTGGGTTCTGTGTGAGCCCCGCCCACCTCCGGCTGCTGCCGTAACTTGGCCGTGGTGAGCAGTGCTCAGGGGACGTGGACACTCGGACATCCTTTCCACCTCAGAGTCCAGCTCCTTTAGATAAGCTCACAGAAGTGAGGTTGCTGGGTCACACAGTGATTCTACTTTGAGTGCTGGGAGGAAGCTACTAATTCTCATTCCCACTGGAAATGTACAAATGTTCCCGCTTTTCACCATCTCAGTCAACACTTGTTATTGTGCATCTTTTTAATGCTTCTTTTGTATGTTATATTGAAAAGTGTCTCCTAATGTGTTTAAGCCACCCTAGAACTCACTATGTAGCCCAGATTGGCCTCAAGCTGGCAGCAACACTCCTGCCTCAGCCTCCTGACAGCCAAGATTCCACGTGTGCACCATCAAGCCTGGATATGCTAAATTTTTTGATAGCACCATTTTAGCAGTCGTGAGGGAATGTCTTCTTGTGATTTTTCAAAACTAAAGGAAAAAAAGAGATTATAAAAAGAGATGTGTGCACTTATGACCAGTAGAATATTGACCAAGAAAATTCAAATAAATCAATTTAAAGGAAAAATACCTCTCCAGCAAATTTCTGGAAGGTGGCAAGAGACTTTATGTTAACTTAGTTAAAATCATAAAAAGTAATCACAGTTCTAGCTGGCCATTATGGCGCATGAATGGGACCCCAGCACTCTGGGAGGCTGAAGCAGAAGGGTCATAAGCATGAGCCAGGTACGGGGAACTAAGTGACTTATTGAAACTCTGTCAAAAGAAGCAAGAAAAAAAGAAGAAACAAAGAAACAAAGAAACAAAGAAAGAAAGAAGAAGGGAAAGAAGGAAGGAAGGAAGGAAGGAAGGATGGAAGGAAGGATGGAAGGAAGGAAGGAAGGAAGGAAGAAAGAAAGAAAGAAAGAAAGAAGAAAGAAAGAAAGAAAGAAAGAAAGAAAGAGAAAGAAAGAAAGAAAGAAAGAAAGAAAGAAAGAAAGAAAGAAAGAAAGAAAGAAAGAGAAAAGAAATTTTGAAATCTAGGGATATAGCTCAGTGTGAAAGTATTGGGTTCAAGTTTCACTATAGCAAGAGAAAAAATTCAGACACATATCACAAAAACTAGTTTAACATAGGCACAAACACACTCATGAAGTTTCTAGAATAACTGAGTATACTCCTGCCTAAAGTTAAGCAAATATTAATATACATATAGGGAAATAACTATAAAGGAAACAATTGTAATTCTGAATTCATAAATATTTCCACTCATGAATAGAGAAAATAAGTGTGAACACTACAGCCTACTGGGAGAAAAATAAAAACCCATGGAGAGTGTATATAAGAATTTCTACAATACTGAAAAATTAATTGCTCAAAATTTTGAAAAATGTTTTAAATAGCAATATTTATAATAAGCATGGGCAAAAACACACAGCATCATTATCATTAAAAAAATACAACTTAAAACAACATCAGTATTACATTCTATTTCTACTAGAACAATTAAAATCAAATAATCTTCAATTTGCTCTTCAGAATTTGGATTCTCAGGGAGTGTCATAAATGTGCTGATCAAAGCAGAAAACGCCCAACTGCTGTTCAGAATCCTTGAGGAGTTTTTTTCTTTTAAAAGATAGCAGTAGCTTAACCAGTTATTTATCTAAAATAAGTTAAAAATGATGAACTCAGACTGACTTCATAACATGTTCACAGCAGCCGTATTTATAATTGTGTGAAGAAGCCACTGCTCCAGAGGAGAATTGAACATTTTCATGCAGAAAAATACTCAGTGAGAAACAGCTTCCTTACTGCTGGGCTTTAGTTACGTGAATGGAGCCCCAAAATCTTGCATGAGCGAGAGAAGCCACACACTCAAAATGGAAAATGAGTTACATGATTGCTTATGTAAAAGTTCCAAGTGTTCTCGGCCAAACAGAATCTCTGTTGGGGGTTTTCACCGATAAACAACAGCAATAAAATCAATTTATCAAAGGTTAAATCTGTGAGACATTTGCACATATGCCGAAAAGTCCAGACATAACTGAGAATTTCTACCAAGACTGATTTTTAGGACAGCGCCTGAGCTTTGGCAGGCGGAAGAGATCTCTGCGGCTGGTTCCTATCTTGGGTCCCAGGCGAGGCGTGGCCCTCCGCGTATCCTTTCCATCTGTTCTTCCTTCAGAGCAGGGCCACAGGCAGGGTCATCGTGTCACCTCCCACAGGTGCCGATGGGGTCCCGCAGATGAGCCTCAACACTTTCATCTGTCTAAATGCCCACTGCTGTGTTGGGGAAGCATAATGATTTTAGGAAATGAAATGTTTCCAAAACGAAAGAGCAAAATGTGTCATCTGTCTTTCAAGGTGACCATGAACCGTGCTCCTCTGCGGGTCTGAGGAAAGGAAGACACCAACCGCAGCTCTGACCAGTGCAGAGCACGGAGTATTTCCTGGCGTCTGCATCAGCTGTTCCTCCACTTGCGCAATGAGCCTTTGAACAAATGGAAAATGTTATCTCTAAATAAAAACGCGATTGAGAACTTGGCTCTCTCTCTGAAGCTACAATACACTTAATTCATTCTGTATATTAAATTTTAATAGCTGGTATTAATTGATAGGCTCTGATGACTAGCAGTGCCCTAGAACAATTAAAGTAAATTTTCTTGAACTATGACTCATTAGCTGAGTCCCTGTAACTCACGCTGGGCAGGCAATTTCATACATTCAAATTTGTTCTCGTTCAATGTGTGACATTCTCTCACATTTTGGAGTGGCTGGGTTTCCCGTATGCCTGCCAATGCGTACTTGGCATTTTCTGTGAGTTCCTTGCAGGTGTTGCTGTACAGATTAAACTTTAACTTAGAGCAACAGAAAAAGAGTGTTTGCGAAAAAGTTTCATTGCATCCTATGGCAGGCAAATTTTCAGAGATTTGTGTTCACTGTACTTTTATTTTCAAAATTCTTATATTCGTGTATCAGTGCCTGATTGGAATATTTATACTGTGAGTGATGTCAACATGTCACCTAAAGAAACCTTTTCCCCATCTGCTCTACATCAGAGTCTTTGGTGATTTAGAAAGAATATTCTGATTATTTTTCAAATGAATTGAGTGAAAGTAGTAGAAAAGAGCACATAATTCGTGTTCAGTAAGGCTGTATCTAACCAAGGCTTTGAAAGATGTTCAGCCTTAAAGCCAGGTATTTGGAAATAAGAGAGCTTTTCAATAGAGTAAGGCAAAAGCCACTGGATGGCTTGTGAAAGGGTAGAAACTGCCAACCTCGTCTCCACTTTGACTATCATGTTTGGATTACTGTATCTGAGGTCATCTTAATATGGACAGTAAAGTGTCATAACAGGAAGAGAATGCTGTCTTTATGTCAGTGGAAGGAAGATAGCAAAAATTCCTTCAATTTTCTTTTGTGAAAATATTGTTGAAGAATGAATGGTCGAACTATGCACAATTCTCAAGTCTGTGGACACCTGGGATTGCAAACCACATCAGAGAAATGAATGATTTCTTTGTTTCTGATCTTACATTGTTACATGGTCTTCACCCAGTTGCAAATTCTATCCTCAATACGAGTAGCAGGTGTGCTCTGCAGCGCAGGTAGAAGGTGCCTGATGCATTTGCAGGAATATATTTAGCCAGCTAATGCAGGGCGTGGCCACTGTCACCATATTCAGTCCTACATGCTGGGCTCCCCTTCATAATTCCTGAAGTGTCCTCTATATGAAGCCACCACCAAGTCCCAATGTAGTCCTGGGTTGTGCAGAGCCACCAAGACAATAGGACTGTCCTGAGTTTCATTCGGAAAGATGCACAATGCCTCTCTAAATACCCAACTACTTAAGTTTGGCACCATCAATGGGCACCAAACAGGCAGAGCTGATGACCAAATGCTACTGAGAAAACGTTAATGACTCCTGTGCTCTTGCCACTATTCTTTCATTCTCTTCTCTTTTCCAATTTCTGTCTGAGAATTGGGAGGACCAGAGCTTGAATGTTCCCACCAAGTTGTTTCTACAGCCTTCTCTAATTTTCACTTTCCTTTTTTCCCACAAAAATTTTATTATATTTTCCAATTTACTGAAAGATGCCATAATAAATTTGTGTCCACAATTCCACCTCTCTTGGTGTATTATGGGATTTTCATATATGAAAGACCATGGTGAAAATTGTCTCAATCACTAATGTCGTGTTTCTGTTTATATAATGTAGGCACTTGAGATGCTAAAGCATCTATTGATGTTTCAATTAACAAATAGCTTATCATTAAGACTGGACACTAAGTGACAAACAGAAATGACTATATATATATATATATATATATATATATATATATATATATTTCAAGGTCTGAACTGAAGTAATGAATTACTACTTGTGAAATGCAAGTTGTTGATAAACTATGTTTTCGGGAATGTTGAAATTATTACCCATCAGATAATAATGATGAAGTAAACTTAAATAAACTACAAATAAAAATACAACTGTCAAAAGTGTGAAGAATGGTTTTACAGAAGAAATAACATTTAGGTTCATTATGATGGCTATGTAAAATACAGTTTCTTTTTTAAAAAAGGGATACTTTCAAAAATATGAATGTGATAAGATTCTCCAGTATTGATAAAACAAACAGTCAAAAATAGAAGTTCTGGTTTCTAAACAGTCAACATAGTCTAGGAAATCATATGACCCAAGTGAGTGTTCTTTTTTTAGGCGGAAAAGAGCAATATTTGCTAACCATTCTGAACAGAGAAAGATTTACTGTGGTTTCATTCAGATCATTGGTTACCATAGCTAGTAACTTGTACAAATGACCATTCCATGAAATGAAGACTTTAATATGACAGGAAGTTTCTGAAGAAGTACTAGCTCACCATTAACTTATTTACTCTAATTATGATAGAAAAACAGTTCTAGAATGCTTCCTTAGAGAGCTGAAGTTAATCTTAATTTTTTTCATAAGGGTGTGGTATCAGTTGTTTTGCTTTCAGAAGAAATTCAGGATTCTAACATAGCACATTGCTTATTTTCTTTTAATCATTTCATATATCAGTAATATAATCAGTGTAATGAAATAAAAATATTTGTTTTCAAAAATTCATTTGAAAATTGTACTATCTGAATGGTTTATTTTCTTTAAAATGGTACAGGATTCCTTTAGCTGTTGAAGATTTTATGGTTCTAATGACTTTTAGGGTTGTTTCTTCCAGTTTTATGAAAAATGTCATTAAAATTTTAATAGACCCCATTGATTTTGTACATTATTTTGGGAAGTGTGTATTAACATTATTGATTATTCTAATTCATAACTCTGGGATATTTCCACTTTTGCACACACACACACACACACACACACACACACACAATCTGAAAAACTAAATCAATTGTGAGCAAAAATATAAAATAATGAAGAAGCAAGACATATATCGCTAATTGATTTCAAACTATATTGAAAAGTTAGAATAGCAGAAATAGTGGATATTGGCACAATGCCATAGAGGCAGACAAATGAAACAGAAAAGCCAAGAAGAAAATGGAGGAAACCCAGTCAAAGGACCTTTGACAGTAGCGCTAAGAACATACACTGAAGAGAGAACAGTCTCTTTGGTCAGTACTTCTGGGAATGATGAGATGAAATTCCTGGAAGAAAGCATCGAGGAAAAGGCTCAGAACGTTTTAATGGGCAAACATTTTCTTGAAAAAAGATTCCAAAAACACAGGAAACAATTCCAAAAACAGAAAAGTGGGACTATCCTCACCTTGTGCAGGGTGAAGAAAGCAATCAGCAGGGTAATGTATGCAAAAATGTGTTTTTAACCTAAGTATCTGAAAAGGCCTAATATCCAGAATGTATAAAGTATTCCAAAACATTAAAAAACAGATAAATAAATATAACAGCAATATTCTAAGTAGGCATTTTTCAAAAAATGGCCAAGTATATAAAAAAAGTTCAGTTTCACTAATTACAAGTAAAATTGCAAATCAAAACCATAAAGAAATATCCCTTCAACCACTTGCCAAAAATGGTATATAGCTTGAATTTAAACCACACAAATAAAATTTATTTGCTGAGCACTAGTTGAAAAGCTACAAAAAGTTTTTATATAAAATATTAGATTATGCTTATCTCAAGACTTGTTCTTGAGATCTTACAGTTAAGTCTTTCCCTCCTTTTCTCATTCAGTCTTCTTTCTTTCTCTCTTTTTTCCTTTCTTTCTTTCTCTCTTTCTTCTTTCTTTCTTTCTTTTCTTTGATTTCTCATTCAGTTTTTTAATTAACTACTTAAGAGTTTCAGAAATATTATGTTACTTACATTGACAATAAAATTAATGGTGAAAAATTTTAAATGTTAGTTAAAAAGCCACTTGATTTCTCTTGAAGAAATTATTGGCTAAGTTTTTTTCCCTAACATTAAAAGCAATTTAGTCTGTTGTGTTTATATATGATGCTACATTAAATGACCCAAGTATATTTTGACAATATATCACATCCAGTTAAGAGAAAATATAGGCTTTGTAAATATTGCCAGATTTAATTTTAGATTTTTAAGAGAACTGGTAACAAAAATTATATGTGATTTAATTCATAATATAAAGTAATATATAAGTATTATTTTTATAACTATAAATTACATAGTTGAATAATGCTAAATTATTTCTTTCTTATGATAAAGTCTGTTATTTAAATTTAAATTATAGAATAGCTGGTTGATTTTAAGTACATGTCTTTAAAACATGCTTTGTAAAATTGCCTCTCCCCGAATCAGCATTTGTTCTTTACTTGTGCTCTTACAATTTCTTTGTTTGATAATCTATACCCTATTCAAAAAGCTTGTGCTTGACATAGTAGTGTGTGTGGATCTTGTTGGTTTTTCAGAGGCTCACAGCTGGGCCACTATTCACGAGTAGACTGAAAAAATATCATTAGTCAACACTTGCAATGTTTCACAGATGCATAGCTGTGTGTAGATGTAAAGTAATTATTACTCACAATAAGCATGGAAATGCTATTTTCTTTTTCTAGATGGACAAATAATCACCCAAATTGGAAAAATAATTTAAAGTGAATCACGTACAATGTCATTTTATTTTTAACTGTACCTTTAACCCCTCTTTAATTACTTTCTCTTACCTTTAATAGGAAATCAGCCACACATTTAATTTCTCGAATAATAAAGAAATCAAACACTGCAATCTTCAGAACATAAGCTTTAGATCGTGCCTTATTAATTCCATTTTCATATTTAAAAGTTACATCAGTGTATAATTATTACAATCTTTGCAGTTAATTATAACACATAATGCAGCAAAGCAGCATGTCTGATTTCATTGTTTTTTAAGTGTGGAAGTTGGAAAAGATATCTTCACCTCAAAATTCAGCATATACTTACTGTCTGGTTTAAGAAATCAAAACAAAAGAACTAACTGAAGTCATCCCTGCATGCACGTTCTGAATTTATTTTAATGCTTCAGTTCTTCAATGCCAGAAAATGTAATATGAAATGCTCTCAATTCTCATTTTCAAATATTTTATTCAGATTTATGTTTAATTTTTTAGGAAATGAGATGTTTGTGCGCTGAGGGCCCTTTAAATGAGATACTGAAATTATGATTCGATTTTAAAATCTCCAGTACAATCTGCTCCAGGATAAGATGATTAAAAGAAAATCTTCACTGCTTTGAAGCAGAAACCCTGTATGGAAACATTTTGCCTCTATTCTGAAGAAGGTGCACACTTCGTAATGAGGATGGGAAAGAACTTGAGTCTACAAAGTTGGATTAAAGTTCAAAACATATCACAACGGTATAGTACCCTTTAATGCTGTTTTGTTTAGAGACTAGTGGGAATTTGTTTTCTTTTTTGAAGAGTCTTTAACTCTCTGAGTGCCTTGAAATTTAAGTCTCATTTTAATGAAAATATAATAATATACTAGATTTTCAAGTTAATTCATTCCTGCTATTCAAGAACCTCTAAGATATTTATTCAGGAAATATGTTCTATGTGCCCACTACAACCCATGTGACAACAGAAAAAGATAAAGATTATACAAAGACAGCCTTCTCCTGACTGTCAATCTTATAATGCTTATAATTCTGTAGATTCATATCAGTCTTCTGTGTTTCCTCTGACAGATCTCTTAGCTATGTTTTAAGTAAAAAGATTAATGGCAGACCAGTTTAATGCCAGTATGAGATACTAAATTAATATATTTTTAATCTTTATGTATGTCTTCTGATGATATTAGGATATTTTGTTTGTGATTAGGTTTCAAGAAACAGAAATTTTGCTACTGAATGTCAAGACTTTTTCTTGAGTGTTACTACTGTGCACGCCATTATTTGAGCATGAAAATTAAAACAGGAGTAGAAAAGTAAAGAATATATTTTAGTCAGGAACAGATGACATAAGTTGTTTTTTTGTAATTAGCCCTCCAAAGGTTTTGAAACCTATGTATGAAAACTCAATTTGATTTTGTTTTGTACTTGTTTTGCTGTCATTGTTTCTTTCTTTTACCGTTGAATATGTATTCTGTTGTTAATCACTATACCTCACTACTGGAGGCTAGGGGAGAAAATACAAAACTGAACTCATTACAGAAGGAACCTGGATTCCAATGAATGAAAAGATAATTTCTTTGTATGTAAGTGTGTGTGTGTGTGTGTGTGTGTACACATGTGAAATATATATATATGTAGGTGGTAACTGTGTGAATACATATTGTATTAGCTATTTGACTAGAATAAAATACCCAACGTGTTCAAAGTAAAGAAGAGTTTTTGTCAGTCTTTGTGGTTTTAGTTCACAGCTTTTAGAGGATCAGTCCATGGTTAGTTGGCTCCAAGGCAAAACAGTAGAGTGGAAAGGTTTGGTAGGAAAATGCTGCTTGTACCATGGCACCCGGGATGTAGAGGTGGCAGGAAAGAGTCACGGATGATAATACAGTCACCCAAATCTCATCCAGGGACTCAGTTCCTCCAATTATGTCCCACCTGAACTGGAGATTTTAGGGGAATATTTTTGATCTGAACCATAACGTATGTGTTTGTGTATAAATCTGCTCCAGGGCTACTTCTGTCATAAGGAAACTTTTATGGGAATCACTTATAAGATCATGACATTTACTAAATGTTGTACTACACTGTATATGATTAGCTTGATGAGATATTATTTTCTATTTTAAAAAAGAATTGTTGGTCAAAGCACAATGGAAAAACAATTTTAAATGTGAAGATGTATGTATCACAAGGCTGGGCAATGGCATGAATCTAACTATAGCTAGCCGGATAGGGTCCTGTGAGGCAAGTCTACCGCAAGTAACAGTTCCTGAAGGGAATAAATGGGAAGCAGAGCATTATGCAAGAAAGGGTAATAGGAAGTGTGAGTGTAAGTTAACTATGTTATAAACATGTGTGATAATACCACATTGAAAACCATATTTTGTAAAATTAGCATGCACTAATAAATATATTTACATTTCCTATATTTAAATTTCTGGACACAAAATCTGTGTCACAGATGATTCCACAGAGCCAAAATCCTGAAGAACACACTGAAAAATGAGGATTATCATCAAATGGTTATTATAAACTTAGTAAGATACAGGAATCATATTCATAATTTTGCAAGTCTGTAGCCCATGGGACTAAAAATTGTGACTTAACTAGGATTATGGGGCAAAAGAAAGTATTTTGCTAACCACCCTATATCACATGAAATGAACCTGGATCACCTATTCTTTGAATAAAAGATACTAATAAATGTCTGAACAGTAAGAATATTGCCTATGTTCCTAGGAATGACAAGATGAAAAGAGGGTATGTAGCAAAGAGTAATTATGTAAACATGTTTTATTCGCTGGAGTGGTAAAAAGCAAAGTCAAAAATGGTAAGAATGTGTTTGTGATTGTACATACGGTACTAGTAAATGTGGTAAAGTACGTCAAGATTGCTTTCAGGTATATCAGTTATTTTATTCAGCCTAAAGCACAGAATTATGAACAAGTAGTATTTTGTATATCATTTTCCAGCTTTAAGTATATATGCAACAATACTGATTTTGCAAAATTTCTTTTAAAAATAATATTACTTAGATATTTTATATCATCTTCATAACTAATAAGATGCAAAAACTACCACAACAGAGCAGTACAAAAACTCAAACTTTCAGTCTGTACTTTCTTTTATGCTTCAGAGACATTCATCTATGTTATGAGTTTTTAAATGGACAATCATTTTTACATGCAATGTCACGACTCTCCTGTACTATTGAAGTATCTCCTAAGGAGTACATATGATATTTTAAGAAAAATTATAATTTTATTTCAATATGTATTAGGGTATAATTCATTGTTCCAGAAGAGGAGTTAGATACTGTTTTCCTTTATATAAAATATGTAGACATTCATCTTCGCATATCAAGGCAGGTGTAATAGATCACCGAGTTTCCCGAATTCTTCCCAAGTCTAACATATCTTGCAAATGACAAATAGGACTTTGATAGAGAAAATCTTATTAACTAATGTGATCTTTTGACTGTATTCAAACATTTTGTTTTCTTTTTAAGCATCTTTTCTTTGTGTTTAGACAGATTTGAGTGCTATAATACCAGCACTTCTCATACCTCCATCTGCACCGGAGGTGAATCAGAAACACTCTGTCTCTCATAACAACTGGAGAAGAGTTGAGGCCACAGTCAAAGACTCGCCTGCCTAGTATGTCTGTCACTCCACATAGAATATGAAGGAATGCTTCTCTCCCAGCCCCCAGCACACTACCACCAAAGCGCAAGTAAAAATAATCAGTCCGTTTTGGGAAGGAAGGGCATTCTCCTCCACAGTCACTCAGTGGCCATCTGGACACAAAGCTTGTGCCACTGGCTGCAAGCATTCACAGCCTTGCACCATGATGGGCAGAGGGGCAGTTCCTCCATGATAGCATGAGGGTGGATCTTACCCTGTCTTCTCTTTAGATAAGGTGTTCTTCTCTCAGTCCTTGAATGTGCTGGGTTTTCTTGATGGCTCCGATGCCAACCGTGGTAAGGCAGCAGTGTCTGGATATTGAATTCCTGGTAGGTGCAGAGTGAATATATTTTATATTTCCCAAGTAGTTGAAATCCTTGGTGACCACAGCAAGGTTACCATTCACAAGCCAATGCAGGGTGAACGAAAGGATGGATCACAATATCAATATCCATGATGTTATGTATACATTTACTCCTGTTTGTGCTGTGTTACTCTTTTACATATGCTTGTTTTCAAAAAGAAAAAGCAAAACAAAACCAAGATGCAGGATATCCACAAGAAAAGCAGTCTCAGGTTGCACACCAGTCCCAGTAGAGTGTCAACAGACAGCAGTGTTATTCACCTAGAGTAATGGAGGAGTTGTTAGGGAACACACAAGATCACACAGGCGATTTACATGGTGGAATTAAAACTACAATTAAGAATCAGATTGAAATATTAAAAATCAAAAGCACAAAGGCAGATGAAGTATATACTCACTGGACTTATCATTAGACTTGTCACAGTTCAATAAAGAACTAGTGAACTTGAAGCAAGGTACATGGAATTATCCTTATCAAAATACAAAATAAACATGTTCAAGAGCTGAGAAAAATATGAAACACTGTGACATACATGCACTGTAAATCCCTCAAAATAAAGAAGGAATAAAATATATGAAATATATGAAGAAATTTTATTCAGACCAACAGTAGTCATCAAGGTACGGCTTTAAGAACAATGAGTAAGTAATGAATGAATGAAGGAAAGCAACAGCTGAAACAAAAAAGCAATGTGTGAATATAGTATATTAAAAATGTGGAAATCTGAAGACACAATTAGAATGGCAGTCAGATTGTTAAAGAAGTAGATAACCTATAGCGTAAGAAAAACTACAACTGTGAAAGAACTACGCAAATTGATTTTCAGAAACCTTTCAGGTAAGAAGATTCTGAAGAGAGCTTCTTTATCTGATGAAAGCCATTTATGAAAATCCTGTCATGAGCATCATATTCAGTGGGAACAACCCAAAGACTTTCCCTCAAAAACCAAGAGCAAGGGCCGGGGATTTAGCTCAGTGGCTTAAGTGCCTGCCTAGCAGGCGTGAGGTCGTGAGTTCAATCCCAGGTACCAAAAAAAAAAAAAAAAAAAAAAAAAAACCAAGAGCAAGACAAGATGTTCACCATCATGACTCATTTTCAACATAGCACTCCAAACATCAGCCATGTTATCCACCAACAAGTGAATGGATAAAGAAAATGTGATGTTAATAAACAATGGAATTTTACACTGTCACAAAGTCCAAAAACTTGAATCATTTGTATCAAAACAAATGCACCTTCAGGCAATCATGTTAAGTCAAATAAATCACAACTGGCTATTGTTTTGATTTTCCTGTATGTTTACATCAGTTTTGAGTTTTATAATATTAAATATTTTTTAAAAACCCTCATTATTTGTTTAATGTTTTCCTCATCTTTATTTGGTTTTCCATTGGGAATTATCATTTTATACTATACCATGCAGGATCAACCCTAAAAATATGTTTTCCTTCATGGTAATTAACTATGAATTTTGTCATACTTAATATTTATTTGACTTAAACTTATTTATCTCTTTATAACACTGAATTGTTTATTTCATTTAGTCTTCTGTTTGACTCTCAAGTACTACGATTTCTGCTTTGACTTTCTTCTAAAGAGTTGGGAGTTTTTTAATCCTCAGAAATTTTTATGTCACATATTTTATTGTACTTAAATGTTATGTATAGTAGTTTAACTGACATCTTTATCCTGCTGCGAATTTCTGTTCCACTGAGGATGTATTTTGATGGATTAGTCTTACCTTAAGATGCAATAAATTTAATTCATCTGTGACTTTGAGTTCCACATCTTGCTTGATTTTCTTTTAATGTGTACACAGAATTTAACATTCCAGTGATATGCTTTTAATGAGATTTACCAAATGCATGCTCATGAATCCGTGATCCTAGTATCACACAGAAAGCTCCATCACCCCCAAATTCCCTTTCCCAACCCTTTGGTAGTGAAGCCCTCATTTCTATCAGTTAAAAGGTCATATTACAATGTATTACCTTCGTTCATCTTTTTCTGTTGAGTTAATTAGTGCTTTTCTACTTTTTACTTCTTTTTCTGCCTATACTGTTTAATGTAACAGATATTTACTCCATGATACCTCATTTTTGAGTATTTCAGAGTTTACCTTTGGTTATAAAGTCTACCTTTCAAAGTCAGGCTTGATATGATAAAATTATATATAGTTTTATCTTTTGTTTTCTTATCTCTCATTTTTAACTTTACGCATTCTTTAAAGATGAATTAGACTACTGTATTTGATACAAATTCTAAGACCAAGATATCATGTCCTACCCCTGTGTGTGCCTGCCTGTATTTATTTATTTATTTATTTATTTTAAAGGGAAATGTTTAGTTTCCAAGGGCAGGCCCAATGTCTACACTCACACTACTCCACAGTGAAGCTCTGTTCACAAGGGGTGGACCCTCACATCCTGCCTGCGGAGGTTTCTCAGTGTGGGCAGTAACCTTGCACCCTAGTCCACTGAGGGAAGCCTGGGGAGCTCAGAACCAAGAAGGAAGCTCACACCTGCAGCCTCCCTTCCTGTGTCAGGAAGGGCCGTGCCTGCTGGATTTACCTGAGCACACGCAGCCAGGATGGTGCAAAACGTCAGAGTAACATCATTCAAGTTAATGGCCTCACTGTGTGACCAAAATAAACTAGTTTTGAATTAAAAGAGCAAGATGTAGAAACTTAACTACTCCTGTCTAGGCCAAAACTTAATTGCTTATATCTATAAATTTCTAATAGTTCATAATTGTCATCAGTGAAAACAGTGAAACAGTAGCCACAATTTGCTCACTTTGTGTCACAGTATATGCCAGAGTTCTGAGTGCTAAATACCAAAAAAGTCCCCAAACTCTACAATTATACAGTTTTTGTAAAAGTATACCATTTATATTGATTTGAAAATATTTTTAAAAGTGTATATCATTTTTCCTAAATGCCCTTAACTATGTCATGTAAATTTTCTTGTTTACATGAAAATAAGTTTCTTTAACTATGTCATGTTTTATTTTCAACCCTTGCTGCTTTTCCGTTACTGTTTGTCACATTTCCTACCTAATGTACATCCCTCATATTTTCTCCATATTCCTACAGAAATAGACAAATATCAGTAGCAAATACTTAGTTTATGCTAAGTTTGGCAGATTTCGTTCTGTGTTATTTGATGTAAATCATGGGATAAACACTTAAGCTTTTATTCTCATCTGTGTTTTCCAGATGGAGACACTGACGCATAGAGAGGGGAACCTGCTTCCTAACACACATGCTGCTGGTGAGCTGTAGCTCTGAAATTCAGACTTAGCTGTGGATATCCAGAACCTCTGTTCCTCATGATCACATCTACTCCTTTTTATATCCCAACCAGTGGAGCGTGGAGCACTCAGCCTGTTAGCAGGTTCCCTTCAAAGATGTACTGTCATTTTTTACATTTTAATGTGTAATAAAAAATCCAGGGAAATCCTTTTTATCAAATTATGCAATAGGTTAGGTTAATTAAATGTATTTTAAGAAGGAAAGGAGGTATTGTTTCAGTAGAAGGGAAATCACTAACAGGCTAAATAAAATATTTATGGAGATTTTATTAAACTGTCTCCTTTAATTGTCTTCACTGACTTGACTAATTTTGTCTCTGGGAAATTACACTCTAAACTGTTATTTTTAGTAACTCTTAAGTAAGACTTTCTAATGAATGAATTTGGCAACCAGCATGAATAAATAACCACATGAATCTCCATACTATGTTGATGTGTGACTGAGATACAAATTTAGCTTTATGTTTTGGGTAAATAACACAGAGTGAATTTTCCCTTAATAGAAGAGTAGGCATAAGGTATATACACATTATAATGTATGAGGTCAAGAGAAATTTTGTGAATAAAAGAACACAATGATTTTAAATTGGATTGTTTTTCAGTAACTATACCACAGATTTTAGCTTGAAATGGCCTAGAAAAGATATTCTAATATACCACTATCTTACATTTGCAAGTTAATGTGGTCTCATTTGAAAGTTTTATAATGTTTCAGGAAGTACATTTATTTCTTTGGATCACAGATTTTTAAAAAAGTCTTATATTACTTTTTCATGGTACTTTTTCATCAAAAACAACTTCCAAAATTAAGACTATTTCAAACTAAAGATTTCAAAATAAGTATAAAATTTTATTGAAATGAAAAAGTTAAAAATATTAACTATCATGAATGATTTTTTTCCTTATATATAGTCTCAGTTTTATTAAGGTATAAATTGCAAACAATAATGTACATATCCAAGGGGTGCATGTGATGATGTCATATATATATATATATATATATATATATATATATATATATAGTGAGGTTATCATGAATATAAAGATAACATTACTTATCACTTCCTGCATGTCGTTACATGTGGGCATGTATGTGTTGTTGTGTGTGGTAGTGACATTTAAGTTCTAAATTTAGCAAATTTCAGAACCTTCCAGCTCCACACTTTTATAGCCAAGAGAAAAAGAAGGCTAGCTACTGCTCCACGTGGTGGCAGTACTCGTTATCATGCACGTGGCACTGATTTTAGGTGCATGTAGAATGCGAGAGTTGTCAGGCCCAGTAGGCTTCCACCCAGACTTCAGCAGAGGGCCTGGGGGCCAGGCAGTATGATCCTGAGAGGACGGTTTTTTGAGTAGTGAATGTGAACCAAAAGTGCAATGGAGGAATTTGCCAAAGCCAGTGACACAAATTATCTGAGGAAAACTGCAAAGAGGGAGCAGAGTAGACCCCTGAGAGAAACATGGGAGCTACAACCATAGGAAGTGCCAGAGGGGCAGAGCCACCCAAGCCCTCTGGAATTCACATCTTGTCACAGTTGTCTTCTAAAGCCACCACCACTGAATACATGAAACCTTTGGGGGACCATTTACATCTAAACTAGCAATAACTTTCACTGATTTGTTAAATTTATTCTTAAATACTTTATATTATTTTTTATATTATTGTACATGGAGTTGTTTCTTAGTTATTTTAGGCTAACTAGGTTTTAGGGATGTAGAAATGCAGATGAAGTTTAAATGTTTATTTAGTATCATACAATTTCACTGAATTTTTTCCTATATATATAACTTGCATGAAACATATTCCTTTTTTTACATTTTAATGCACTATTATGACAAACATTGGTCTTCATCAGAATATCCTAATATTATATTTCTTCAGATACCTAAAAACATAAGGTGCTGATTCAAACATTCCAACATAGATTTACAAAGTTGATTTTCTTTTCTATTATAATTCATGTTCAAATAGGGTATGTCATTATGCTGTAATATCTCCCTTCAAATTTACTATTCATACCAGTAAGTAGTAGTATTTTATTTTCCAGTCTCTCGGAAGTAGAAGTTGATTTCCTACCTTTGCCTAGAAACTGGACTAAGGGAGTTACTTAGAAAACAGAAATGGGAAAGAAAAGTAGTAACTATCATGAGCAAATTAGGCAATATTGTCATAATCAAATGACAGTTGACCAGTTATGTCGTTATCAAGTAGTGACTCTGTAGTGACTTTTACTCAAATCTATAACTATAATATATTCAAGTGAAAATCTGACAAATCAAAGGAAGGAAAATCTAAAAAATAGTTGTCTCCAAAAGTAACAGGATTATGAAGAACAAGAGATTGGGAAAAATCTCATCTATTGTAAGAGACTTAGGTAAAGTAATGATCAAATGTCATGTGATATCTTTAAATCCTGAAACAGATTAACAACATTAGAAAAACAAAAAGCTGGTGAAATATGAAAAGTAGCATCATACTAATGCTAACTTCTTAGCTCTGATAAAAATAGCATGTTTAAGTTGATCATATTACAAAACTGAAAAGTACACAGTAGCAAATCTATATTATCTATAATTGTGCATGAAGCATAAAATCATAAAATATATTTATAATTGGATTCATAATTGCACTAAGAATTGTGCTGCTTTTCCTCAAATATACATGTAAAAAGATCAATATAAAAATGTATCATACAACAGGATATTTGGCAGGATTTATAAACTTAGTTTTTAAATAACATGGAAAAATAAAATGTTGCATAAGAAAAGACAGATGAGGAATTAAAAAGATAAAGTTTGATCTCTGTCTGTCTGTCTATCTGTCTCCCACTATTTGTCTCTTGTTCTGTCTTCTATTGTATATATATAGAGAGATGTGGCATGTAAGTACATAAAATACAATAATTAAGACAATAGTGTATCATTATAGGAGGAGTTAATGGTATTTGTGTCTGCAGACCAAAGGGTTGCTAGCTCGTGACTGTGCTTTTCATTTCTGATCCTCCTGGAACACCGATGTTAAAATTGACCAGTGGTCTCTCTATCAATCCTATTTATTTTTCATGAAATAATCCCCAGTTCACCTTATTAAACCTGATGCATGGTTTAGGATAAAAATCATTTGAGGGAATACTTCCCTAACATGGCACTGGATAAAGGCCAACAATCTATTTTATAAACTCTGCACTTGTCATGTGTAATACCTAACAAACATCACTCCTTTTATTCATAAAGACAAACGTTTACTGAGGATATGATCCCTGTATTAATCACAGACTAGATGGGTTAGACAGTATAAATTTACTTTCTAGAGAAGCTGAGCTCTGACAACTCTGGATGTTCGAAGTTCCAAATCCCTGTGTCACTAGACGTGGTTGCTCCTGAGAATGTCCTTCCTGGTTGTAGATGACTTCCTTCTCAGCTTGTCTTCATGTGACTTTCTCTCTGTGTCTCTACCTTCCTGGTGTTTCTTCATATTTCTAAACTTCCTCTTCTTTTAAGGTCACTACAAATCTTTGATTCAGCATCTTCTATTAACCAGTCACTTTTTAACTGAATTTTCGCCTATGGGCATTTTCTCGTAATACTCTTCCACACTGGAGTGTTCACATGGAGATGTTAGCACATGAAATGTTGGGGAAATGAGTCAGCCCAGACCAACTCTCATTGGTCTGGTCTTCAGGAGGTGGTAGTAGGTGCTTGTGTTTCATGTCTTTCAGTGGCTGTTCGAAGAGTGAATTTAAAAAGGACCATAGAAATGATCATTATCCCATATGGGAAAGTAAATTGTGACTTTGTTTATACAATGAATTCAGCCAAGCTTAGTACTGCAACTTATAAGCAAGCAACTGTACAGCTTTAATCAGAAAGAAATATATTCATAACCTAAGACAACAGTAGCCATTTTTTGAATTCACTATAATATTGACACCACTATGGTCTCAATTATTTTTTCATTTCCTACTTCATATGCCTATGGATTTTAAAAATGAATATAATTTAAAAAAGCCTTCCATATGATTCTAGTTTAACACGCATATGTTCTTGAGAGCACCCATATGAGTTTAGCACCCATATGTTCAGAACCGGGAGTCCTTGGGGATCTGAAGGCTTATCCTCCCCTGAGACACCACGGTGCTAATCGGCCCTCATTATCCTGACAGAAATTTCCACAGCATTTCTCACATAAAAATTCACTCTTTAAAGGTTCTTATATTCATTATTTTCTTGTTTGTTTATTTTAGAGAATGTAGAAGATTATATTTCAGCACATGCTTAAGAATCCCAAGGTAACATATGGTTAATGAATATACAAATCACATGACATATTCACCTGTGCAAACATTTTCAGCAGCATTTTAAATTAAACTATAATATTCACAAAAGTCTGCGATCTATAACTCTACTGTTCCTTGCATTTTCATTGAGTACAGTCAACATAGTAAGCAAATAAGAAATAAGAGCAATTCCCCTTCCTTGTCCTCAGATCAATAATCTCCTTCTAAGGTAAAATCTATCCTGATTTCTCTCTCCATAAAGTACCTCTTCAGGTTTCCAACCACATGTAAACCAACTTACATAATGTGGCTTCTCTCTGTGTAACCTCCATTGCCAGCATCTACTCAGCAATGGACTTGGGAATCCATCCAGGTTACACATGAATATTGCTGCTTGTAACTACTTACCAGGTGGGCTTAGAGGTGGCGTAACAGTGAGAGACATGACGCTATAGTAAAAATAATATTTCAGCACTATTCAAGATGTAGTTTGATTATATGACATTTGTTGTTAGGAAATTTTCTCATCGTGTGTTAGAAATCATTTGGATAACAGTCCACTTTTTAAAGAGTATTTTCATTTGCCTATTTTATTAGTGACAGATATTGAAGATGTTCTATTTTTTACTGTTCCCTTATTTTAAAGATACATTACTACTGGAATCCGAGTACACAGGTTCTGGTATTAATATGTACCTATGTTGATCTTTTAGCCATTAGCAAAATGTCTAGGCTGCACCATGCTCACAGCTGCGCGATTCTGCCAGTGGTTTTTCCATATGGTGTTCTCTCTCGCTTTTGAAAGCCAGCTGCCACATTTAGAGACAGTTAGAAAGTCTCGGCATTAAAGTCTTCCCTGAGAGCAGCACCAGCCATCACCACATAAAGGCAAAGACGCTCAGATGACTCCAACTCCCAAACTGCATGCCAGCCAATTTACGTCAAGAGGAAAACAGGAAAAATCCTCACAAGGGCCACAAACATTACAGATATCCAAGCAAAAACAAATGAGGCTGTCTGGTGTGATGCGCAGACCTTGAGAATCAGAAAGGGGAAAAACTCACTGACTTACCAGATAGGGTGAAAGATGACGACAGTGGAAGACTGGAAGACACCATGTTTATCATCTGGAATATGCCTGTACCGTCAGCGGGCTGATACATGTGTTCCTTGTCACATTTCACCAAGCACCTACTTTAGATTGTACCGTGATTTGATGCTCAATGTTGCACAATTACTTCTCAGAGTAGCTTATTTTTATCAATTGTTTCAATCAGTATATTGATGGGAACTGTACGGTTTTTCTTTTCAGTATTCAACTTGAAGAAAAACAGAAAGTAAACATTTGTATACTTTCCCTAAATATTTTAAAGCAGAAAGTAAGTATTCATACAACTCAAAATAGTGTTAGCTAAACGTGTGAGGATACATATGTACACTATATATAAATGTTTTATATATATATATATATATATATATATATATATATAGTTTTGTTTTGGTTTCTCTTTTTTTGTTTTGTTTTGTTTTGTTTTTGAGGCACAGTGTGACCATGTAGTGTAGGCTGTCCTTGAACTCACAGAAATCCTCCTGCATCAGCCTCCCACGTGCTGGAATGACAGGCATGTGCCACCAGGCCCAGCAAGCCAAATATTTTTATAAGTGTTCACACCTTTATATTTTAAAAGTATGTCTTAATTGCAACCTTGAAAATGAAGTGACTTGAGGAACTGCCTTTAAGGTCTATTGTAGAATAAAATGTACAGTTTTTATCAGCATATATGGTAGTAACAGGCCTTTTATGAAATTTAATTCTATCACAAAAGTTCTAAATCTTTAATCAAAAAGAATTCTTTCTCTGGTTCTATCACAAAAAGCATCAAAACAACAAAAAAAAAGAGGGTTTCTATTACCCAAAAAGATTTGAGGAACAAAAGAAACTCATAATCTATATTGTTCAATGAGGTTTTGACAAGATATAACTTAAGTAATAAAATGCACACATTTTAAGTTCAATATGTGTGAGGTTTTTAAATGTTTGTGTTTACACAAGAAGTACTCATCACAGTACAGAATGCTGCCAATAAAGCACACATTTTCTGAGCACCTGACCCATCACTTCTGCCCACACATGCCTGGACCCAGGCAAGCACAAATGCACTCTCTCACTTTGGATTACATTCGTTCTACCAAGACTCGCTTGTGAATGGAGTCATCCATTCTACCTCGAGGTTCTTGTGCACATTGTTTTGAACTTTATAAGCTCATTGGCTGAAGTCATCATGGCTGTCAGATAAATGCATTTGACCTGTAGCAGTTGGATCCTGTATAAAGGCGTGTGAGATGTTCCAAGAGGTTGCTTTACAGCCTCCCCAAGTGCCATTAAACCTTTGTATTCCTACCAAGAACGTGTTTGCTCTCCACTCTGCCAACACGTGCTACTTTGAACTTTTTAATGTTCTCCACCACACTGTATGTAATGTTATAGGTAGTGTGCAGTGATATCTTCTTTAATTTTACAAAACATTTGCTTATGACTTCTACATTGCACATAGTATTTTCATGCTTTTAGTTACTATCTTATTTTGTGAAGCATCTCGCCAGATATTTTTCACTTTTTATTGGGTTTCTTTTACTTATAGGTTTATAAAGGCTTTTTGTATTTAGGCTATCAGCAGGGAGCTGGTCAGCTACATGCAATGTGCCTGCTTTCAGCGCTTTGTGGCATCATTCACAGAACCTCAGCTGTGTCTTCCACAGCCAGAGTTGTGATTGTGATGAGCTCCAATTGTATCTCTTCTCTCGTGGCTAGCACTTTCACTTTCTTTCAGCTTTAGCATTTGTCATGTTCATGAATATGTGTTCCTCTGTTTGATTCTATAAATATAATACTGCTATGTTCTATACTTAGTTCCACCTTCTATGTTGAGCATCTCTGTGGTGTCTGCATTTCTGCATGTCTGTCTGTGTGTGGGCATATACAGTTACGGTTTATGTGTAGATGTCCCCCCACAGTCTTATATGTTCATAGGTGGGCATTTGAAAGGTGATTAAGTTATGGAGGTTTAAAACTCCCTTGCTTTGAGAGGCAGAGTCTGGTCAGGAGATGCAGTCCCTGGGACCTGCCCTGGCAGGGAAGATCCTTGTTATTAGAGCAAAATAGCAAATTTTCAAATCAGAATTATTTGCTATTTATTATTTTTGCATGTCAATGTAATTCATTTATATTTACATTATTGTATGGTTTTAACTGGGACTTTATTTAGAGTTTATTTTAAGTGGGGGAGATTCTTTTCTTAATAATCACAATCAAAATTTTGGATGGATTTGTTAATATTGTTAATTTTTCTCAGAAAAAAGATTTTCATTTGAATTCTGCACATACTTTATCAATTTTCCTGCATTTTAATTTTGATGTTATCATAAATTATATCTTTGAAAGCTCTTTTATATTATTAGGTATTAATATCTGGGTTATAGGTGAATTTTTATATTTTTGTGTTTTCCTGGGACCTTTCTCACTTAGTCACTGGCTAAACTCTTACCTATAATAATTTTTTCTCATTTTGTGGATTTTTGAAATTCTTCATAAACATATCTGCCTCATGGTATGCCTATTAAAGTGTTCATTTGGCACCAAACGTGTATCATGTGATCGAATATTTAAGTACATTAATAATATTGTGTTTTTAATCATAAAAGAAAGTTTGAGGAATTTTTGGCAGTGACATCTTTTTTTTCTTCTTCTTTTTTACCAAGTATCAAACTTATGACCTTGTGCTTGCCAGGCAGGCGCTTACACCAATTGAGCTAAATCCCTAGCCCTAGCAATGAAATATTTTGCAGGTAAGTTCAATTCCTATGAAATCTGTTTTTAAACAGATGCAAGGAACCGAATCAATGTCACTCCTGCAATGGCTCAGTATTGCTCTTAGTGTGTTTTTTCAGTGGTTTGTACTCTATTTCCCCAGTTTGTGTCATCCTGGCGGATCAAAACCTCAAAGTCATTGAAAGCATGTGAGCTCTGGGAACAGTGCCCCTTTCAGTCTTCCAGTCTCTGCTGCAGGAAGGGCTCTGTCCCAGGCGGTCCGGTATACAGCTCGGTTCTCCTTGTGTCTCTGCAGCTCTCTTCTGTGCATCTCCTCTGGCAGTGCCACCTGTTCAGCCTCCCTAACTGCCGATTATCCCCTCACTCAGTGAGCCTGGCTGTCCCAGCTCCGTGTCCTTGAATTTCTGAAACTGCCTTCAGACAACAAGCCATAGCAACAGGAGAGTTTACTGCTTTGGTTTCCATCTCTCAGGGACTCACAAGATGGTCTTTTTTCTTCTCCGGTGTTTGCTAATAATCATCTCATATCGTTTTCTAATTGTGAATTTTGAGAGTGCAGGTTGTGAGCATCCTGTCCCTACACAACTGGTAATCTCAGCCTCAAAGTAGGTTTAATATGAAAACAAATGAGTCAAAATAAAATGCTAAATATTCTACTTCAATTGACTCATATCAAACTGAGATATATGAAGTAATATCCATATGTAGATCAGTTTAACTTTAAATGAGTAAGACTAGGCTTGTGAAATCTAAAATAACCTGCTGTACATGCTGTGCAAATATACAAGTACCTGTGTGTTTGTATTTGTGAATCTTGTAGTAGAAGGAATAGTCAATGTTTTTGACATTGTATAAATATTATAAACCAAGGAAATGTTTAACAAGTTGATAACCACACCAGGTCTATTTTGAATGGTATGATGTGCATTGGTCAGCTTAATCATTGCTGGGACCAGATACTCAGCAACCGTGATTTAAGTGGGGAAAAGCCATGTTGCAGCACAAGTTAGGCAAGTTCTTTAAATTTAGCATTTTTAGTTTATTTCAGCCTTGAACGCATTATATGTGGCCAGTCTACCTTAACCGGTACAATATTCCTCACACAGTTACTGCTTATTACTAGTAACACCCAAAGTCACTTTCATGAATACCCAGAGAATAATATTTTACTACATTGCTGGGCTCCCAGGACCCAAGCAAGCTGATGCATTGAACTCATCCTTCCTGGGCTTTGAAACTTTGGTTTAATATGTTAGAAGTCTGTGCGCCCACACATCAGTTTGTAGTCACATTTGTGTGTCACATGGATCCCGATGCAGATATCCTGACAATCTTTATGTGCTCTAATTTAATAACTAAGTGATTGGCCTTGGGCACCCTATTCTTGTTCTTAGATGCCCAACAGATGGTGCTAAATTGTGTTAATCATTTACTACATGATTACTAGACATACTGTTTTTAGCTGCCTCCTATTTCCAAGAAAAGGAATATGGCAACCTTATATTAGCAACAAAAACAAGTGAAAACCTGGAAATAGTTGTTCCTAAGCCAGCAGCTGCAGAGCACAGCAGTGATAGTGGAACCCTGCAACAGAGCCTTCTGAGGTCAGTTTCAGCTCCAGCCACCGAGCTCTCTGGCTTGTGTAGGACAATTGCTGCACTGGTCACATGTCCTAAGGTTGGGAAAAATGCTTGACACTTGACGCTTAGAGCAGAAGTTTAATTTAGCTTACAACTTTCACATTTCTAGCCCCGGGTCAGGCGGTTCCAATGAGGAAATCTCATGGCAGAAGGACAAGGAGCAACAAAGGTGCTCACTTCACAGTGGCCACAGAGCACTAGAGAGGAAAACGACGCAAGGGGACGCATGCGTTGTCCCCAAGATCAGCCCTCGACCCACCTGACATGCGCAGAAGTGGGCTTTACTAATTTACTAGGCATCCGTCATTCAGTCAAATTGATAATCAGGATTAACCATCACATGGTGTTCAGAAAGCTCCAAAATAAAGGAACAATAATCATTTGCATTGCACATTGAAAACCGATGAGCAATTCATTGAATTCCAAAGTAATAATAAGCCATCAAAAAGCATTTTATATTTAACATGAAACAACCTGTTTCTCTAGTGACATGTTCAAAAAACTCATTTTCTTATTTTTTCCATTATCTTTATGCAAAGTCCTAAACAATTTATAATTAAGTAATGATTAGCTCTCCTTTATCTTACCAAGAATATGTAGCAGGTGATCTCTAAGTTGAAATAAGATTGTAAAGAATAAGAACAAGTCAGGAGGTATAGTCTACTTTCTACTCATACATAGCAATGTAAAATATTTTCCTAGTACAATAGATCAATAGGAATTGAAATCAATCAGTAAAAGTTGAACTGCATGTGTCTATTCTTAGGTAAATCGTGAAAGCTTTGCCCTGAGAGTACAATAACCAGCTATGGAATTTTCTCTAAATTAAACTTCTTTCCATGGGCTTCACTCTTCTTTATCTAATACAGTTACCTACAGTCATCAGTGTCTTTTCTTACAACACCAGGAAATATTATTTACTGTCTATAACAGCAATAAAGCTAGCAAAGTAAGGCATGTATCAGTAGTTCAATGTGCTGATGACGTGTAATATTCAATATGTAATCTGAGAGTAAACTGCAAAATAATTAAGAGAGAAAGTTCATTCCCAGTGTCAGAGATGACATGATAAATATGGTGGGAAACAAAAGCAGTAATTGTAACAACTGAAGGTTTATTTTGAGTGTATCACGCTTTACTTTTTTGATACATGTCACATCTTAATTCATTTTTTCATGTATTTTCATCCAACCTAGATAGCAATTTAAAATATTCAGAAGAAGTTAGAAGTCATATGAAACGGTGTGACTGCGTGTGTAAGGTACAAATGTGAGACACAAAGAGACGCAATAGTACAAATACAAATGGAAGGAATCATTGAGCGATGAGGCAAAATTGGAAGGCTGTGCCATGACTCAAGCCAGTCCACGATACTAAATTCGGGAGAAAATAGTCTGAAAAGAGCTGTCAGGGTGCAGCATAAAGAGATCATGCATGGAGTTGCCTGATCTTCTTAAAGGAAGGCAGGATAGAGACCATACAGGAGGTTACAGGGTCCTGTGAGTTTGGACCAAAGGCAGCAGAATGTCATGAAACAACCGGAAAGATTCTCAATTCTGGGATTCTAAAGCAGGGTACAATAGAACTGGTCACTGAGAGCATGCTTAGATGCCTTGTGGAAAAGAAAGACTGATCCTGAAGAAGATGCCCATGTTTCAGGGATGCCACTCACACCAGTGGGCACGGTTCCCCCTCCACAGGTTCAGAGATGGGGCTTCTGGAGAGCAGTGCCAGGGGCAGTGGCCTGGAAGGTGGAGCATCCAGCCAAGAGGAATTCTTCTGTCCTCGGCCGTCCCAGGAACATGCCTTCTAGGCTGTGCATTTGCTCAGACCCATCCCTTCTCTCTGTTTCTGACTTTCTCTGGGAATGAAATGTTTAACTCTCTCCCAACTGTGGTACTTTGGAAGCAGGTCACTGCTTGGTTACACCGGTCCGCAGGTGGAAAAGAATTCTGCTTCATGATGAACTGCACTGCACTTCGAGTTCCACCCACGCTTGATCCAGATGGTAGTTAGGTGAAGCTGTGATGAGGGATTGTGTCTGAAGGGGCTGAAATGCTTGTGGCTGTTGCGACGGAGTGAAGGTGTTTTGTGCATGAGAACAATAAGCTGCGGGGAACAGAGGGCAGAATACTGTGCAATGCACTGTGTGTCTTCTTCCAATTCATAAGAAGAAGCCCGGCCTTGACATGAGCCTGTGGTTGTAGGTAAATCCCAGAGAGAGTAATTGCACTTAAAATAAGTCGAACGGGTGAGCCATGGCCCAGCACAGTCTGTGCTCTTGGAAGATGAAGAGTGAGATGTGTATGCACCTAGGAAAGCCCCGGTCCAGACACGATGAGAAAGAGGTCGTCGGTGAGACAGCAGGAAGGAAGGTTTCCGGGGAACCCAGCCCTGCTGGCACTGTGTCCTTGGGCTGTTGGCCTCAAGGCCTGAGAGTCTGGATTCCTGTTTTGGGAGCCCACTGGCCTGCAGGCTGTGTGCTGGCGACCTGGGCAGCCTGACACACAAGTCTGTGGCGTCTTTAAGTTTAAAGTGGTGACTCATTCGTCTTTCAGATGCCTCAACTTACTCTTATCCAAGGATTCCAACTGTAGCCCAGTGAAGCCATTGTACTTTTAAACATAACCTGACAGCTTGTGTAGCTTTCGGTTATAATGAGTAAGCACTACTTTACTCTTTTCTAGGAATGATTTTGTGTTCTGAAAATTGTTCTCTTTTTGCAGAAAAGTGCAGAGGAAATTGGAGTTTACTAGTTTTTGAAGCAAGTTGGTCCTACTGATTTATATATGGTCACAGGATTTCTATAACCGCTCAAAAACATTTTTTCATAGTATAAAAAGCACCATGTATTGTGAGGGGCTAGACCAGCAAACATGGTTCTTTAAAGTCTCGCGTACACTCACGAGCTTGCCTTCCACTGAACGAGAGGTGTTGCCGGGCAGGATGGAAGCTCAGGGGTTGACTAAGTTCTGTGACAGCTGTCTCAGCTATCAGAATGACTAAAACAAGGGAACGTCCTTATTTCAAGAAGTCAGATTAAATAACTCATGTCATTTCACTAACTTTGTAAATGTTGATAATAAATTAATATTTTAAATAACTTGCTGATGATTTATCTTACAAATATTGTTTCTCAAAATGATCAGACTGGGCTGAACTACCTTGGTGCAAAAGAAAAATTAAAATACACCAGAAGCAGATTTCCCAAAACGTTTCTCCCCCAATGTCTTCAAGTACTTTCTGCATCGTGCAGAGTAAAGTCTGCCTCACTTGCCGACTTCTCAGAGGCCTGCATCCCAAGGTCCTCTTTCTAATAGCAGAGGTATTAACCCTGGTGCTCTGGCCTCACTCCAGATCCATTCATTAAATGCTCCCTGCCTCTCATTCCCCACGTATTTCCAATTAGGAGAATTATTTTTCATTACTCTTTGATATTGCAGCTGGGAAATAGCACTGGCATAACTCTCAGTATCCATTCTCCCTTGGAATTGTGCTTCTACTCACACTTTGAAATCTGGGCTGAATGACATCTTTATATTTAAGGTGTTGCAACTGCTAATAAACTGTGGAATCAGGCACCACTGGACATTGTATCAGTGTTCAGATAAAATATGACATCTTGTTTATATGTATAATTTCTTAATAAGGAGACATCATAAGAGGAATGAAAGGTAATAGCAACTTCCAGAGTATTTTAGTGTTCCTGAGGAATTGCCTGACAATAACACAAAAGATTACGCTAATCAGAACAGCTAGGAATTGCCAAGATTTTACTTTCTTTTTTTTTCTTCATCACTATAGAGGTTCATAGTTTTAAACCTCTATAGCTTGCTGTGGAGGGGGAGCAGATGTGATGGTTTATATTTTTAAGCAGCGTTTGACATCAGGTTGAACACCTTTTGTTATGTAAATGGGACTTTACTACTATCCACTTACTGCAGTCAAAATATTCATGCATCTTATTAAAACTTTATAGACTACACAAACAATAAAATGTGCATTAAAGACTTCACATTACACATTACTAAAAGCAAAGTAACATCAGAGATAGTTGCAAAGTCTATCTTTAATAATAGTCAACGATTTCTTTTTTACTCTTTAGGAAATGTATTACCCTTTTGCACTAAAGTTTATACTTCCCATCTCTTTATTTCCATCTCCTAAATACCTGCAAATATTTCAAAGTCAATGTTTGGTTCTAGAATTAAAAACACTCCTTAAAAGTAAGTATGGTGTAGAGGCAAGACTATTGTATTTCACTAACACTTAAGTTATTTACAATGAAAGTTCAATCATATGTTATCAGAAGGGAGGTTTGTGAATGATTAATTCATTGATTTGCAAATACTAATTTCATATTCTTTGTGATACAGGTGGATTTAGGAATAATAGTCCTTAAGCTCAAGAAGATTGTTTTTAATTGAAAAGAAAAGAAAATATTTAACCATAAACATATAAATGAATCTATATGTCAGACTAAGTGGTTGTAAGTGCAGCCAGGAAAAGGAAAGGATAAAGCTATTATTGGAAAAAGAATATCATTTACTCAGGTGTCAGAGATGTTCTTTCTGAGAAGGTGTGATTTGGACAAAACATGAACCAAGGAGAGAGCAAGCTGTGGAGAACAGATGGAGAAAAATTCTCCAAATAATGAGACAGTGAATGCACAGGAACTGAAAGA
Source organism: Dolichotis patagonum (assembly GCA_004027295.1). Lineage (NCBI taxonomy): Eukaryota > Metazoa > Chordata > Mammalia > Rodentia > Caviidae > Dolichotis > Dolichotis patagonum. The sequence goes on from PVJX010000404.1 coordinate 72,340, forward strand.
GAGAGAGAGACAGAGAGAGAGAGACAGAGACAGAGAAAGAGATAGGCTTGGATGGATGAATCATATGAGGGATGCAGTTTTGATTATTACTGCAATCAAGGGAAGAAAAGAAATTTGTGAGTCTTAATGCAATCAGAAACCGAGGGCCTTAAAGATCATTACAGGCATCTGGGCTCTTTTCCTGGGTTTGATCAGCATGCTAGTGATGTGAGGAGTTTGTTAGGAGTTTCTTACTAGGGTTTGAACATGATGGTGGTGGCCTAGTCCGAGCATTAAACAGTGGCAATGGATGGGAGTGGTTGAATTCTGGAGCGATTCTGAAGGCTAAGCTCTCAAGGTTCTTTTGGAATTGGTGTGTGTGTAAGAGAAAGAAAAGCGATCGCTCTGAAGCTCTTGTCCTTTTACAACTGAAAACATTAGCTTAACGAAATGAGCCTGAGGGGGTATACTGGGGTGCATGGTGTGCTCCTCAAATTAATGTTCATACAGATGGATGGACCCTAAATCCAAAAAGACTCTCCTTATAAGAAACAAGGATACAGAGATGCAGAGAGGCTCATGGTGCAAAGAAGGAAGCAGAGGTCCTTGGCAATGCACTGAAGTTATAAGCAAAGCATGCGATGGGATTATTTCCTGGGTTTCTAGAATAAATCAACCCTGTGAACACCTTGATTCCAGGCATTAAATTCTAAGAACGGTAGATCTTTCACTAAACCTCAAAGTCTGTGGGAGTTTGTTGTACAGCCTGAGGAACTGATATGGAAGAAGATGAGAACTTAGTACTTATGGGAAATCAGGAGTTTGATTTTTTACGCACAAAAATTAAATATCCAAAATTAGAGAATTTAGATCCTCAACATGCATCCAAGAAGAGTTGAGTTAGAAAGACCGGCATAGTAGTCTGAAGTTCAGAGTTAAATTTAGGTGAGATTAAATTACTTGCAAACCACTAGAGAAGGGTTGATATTTAAGATGTCAGTAAATGAACATTTGTGGATCATGCGTAATTGTGTACAAAACTCACAGAAGTAACCGTAAGCTGGATACTGTAATAGCTAAAATTTATTTACTTATTTATTGGTACCAGGGATCGAATTTATGACCTCATGCTTCTCAGGCAGGCACTTACTCTGCTGAGCTAACTCCTCAGTTCTATTTAAACTTTAAAGAAATAATAAGAAATCAAAGAAGAATAAATGGAATAGAAGCCACACAAAGAGAGTTTCACACAGATTAGCTGCCAAATGGTAGTTTAAAACGCATGATGGGAATTGGATATTGACTATATTGATGTTATCATGATGTTCTTTTCAACAGTTGTTTTAATGGAACACATACAGCAAAGACCTCAATTAGTTTGGGTTCTAAAGAAAACTAACAAGCTTTAACTCTGTGCAAGTTTTAAAGTCTAGCGAGTTTGGAAGTTTGGCTGGATGTAGGCACAGAGAAATTGGGCAAATGCTTAAGGCTGACATAGGTTGAAATATGTAAAGATTATTTCTTAATCCCTAGGAATAAAGATAAATATCTGCTATAGTAAGACATTAAAGCCACTCCCAAATCCACACTGAACAATGAATTTCTTAAGAAATTTGCATGTTGGCCTGAGTTCCAGAGGTTTGGTTCTGAGTAAGTAATTGTATAAGCGTTTAGTTCAGTATTTTCTCCATTTGCACAAATAAATTAAAGTTTACATAAAACAAAATATAAGCTGCTAATACTGAGGTGTCCTCTATCCTGGTTTTGAACAACAAAAAATTCAATATCTAAAATTAGAGTTGGAATTGTGAAATAGTTACTCTGAATATTATTGAACATAATAAAACTTCGAATATTGTTCAAGCGTGGTGATGTGTGCCTGTAATCTCAGCACTCAGGAGGCTGAGGCAGGAATATTATAGTGAGTCCAGGCCAGCTTGAACTATACAGTGAGGCTTTGTCTCGCTTTCTGTATCTATATCTAAATCTATATCTATATCTATATCTATATCTATATCTATATCTATATCTATCTATATCTATATCTATATCTATATCTATATCTATATCTATATCTATATCTATATCTATATCTATATCTATATCTATATCTATATCATCTATATCCATATCTAACAATGTGATAGTTAAATATTGAAACTATGTAAGTTCAAGCCCTTAAAAAATACACCATAAAACAAAAGTAAATATTCTCCATGTTAACAGCTTTTACATTATTTTACTTAAATTCTGTGAAATAGTTAATAAATGTTTTCCTCATTTAGCCATGACATGATTAAAAGTAAAAATTCTGTTAGACAGTTTTTAAATTTAACAAAGGAAATTGAGTTTCTTTACTGTCTTTGAAACATGAAAACTCACTGCCACTTGGAGTTCAGTGCTGCCTAGAAGGCTGACAACACTGTCACGGCTCAGTTTAGGACTAATCATGTCTTATTAATTTGCTATGCTCCTGACCTGCTCCTGCTATTTACATTTTTCTATTATCCTTTCATGTTTTATTTTCTATCATTTATATTCAAATTACTTGAAGCAATGTTTGGGGAAATTAAGTTGCGTGTTTCCCAAAAAGATAATTTTATTATCTTAGCCCATTTAGTATATAAAAGCTATACTGTAGCATTTTAATTATATCATGGCTTTGAAGATGTGCACAACTCAAAAGAACTGTGGAATTTTAAAATAATACTGTCTCATAATTCAGTCTAAAATTCAAAGAACCTGGTTTTTTTTTTTTTTGCATTCTATGGACAAACTGGTATCTGAATAATTTCAATGTTCTTAGGTACTGTATGCATTAATTTCCATTTTCTGGCCCATAGTTTTATACATAAGCAAGTTTCTTTCTTTCTTCTTTCTCTTTCTTTCTTTCTTTCTTTCTTTCTTCTCTTTCTTTCTTTTTTTTTTGTCTTTTGGTCTTTTTGAGACAGGGTTTCACTATATAGTTCAGCTCACTTTGTAGCCCAGGCTGGTCTCAAACTTGCAACAATCTTCCTGCCTCCGCCTCCTGAGTGCTGGGATTACAGGCATGCACCACCACACCTGCCTTCTAATTCATTAAAAAGAAATACCTGCATTAATTGGCAATCACTACATAGTAAATATTATCTGATGTTTCTATGACATCTAAAATAAAATATATGTAGCAAAGTAAAATCTATCAAAATAATGAGTTAACAAGCATTACAGTACATAATATAGTAACATAATAAAATGAGTAAATAATAAATTACATGTACTTTTCATAGTTGAGTCATTAATCATTATTTACTTATGAATGTAAATGGTTAGATGATGTTTTTGGCTATTAAAATTTCACTGACATCTTTAATAATTGATTTTTGGTGTGTTTATAACACAGTTATTCTTCACCGTTAAACCGCTGTGATTCACTGACCAGGTTTCGGTTGAGATTGAGCTGTAGGGTTCTCATGTCTTAGAGGTTCTTCCCATCGTGCTGACTGTTGGGCCTCTTCCCGGTATTTAGGAGGAAGGACAAACCTGATGCCAGATGCTGCACCAGAATGGGAGCAGTAGACCCAGTTTACCTTCAAAAGTACGTATTTTCAGAATCTTTATCATGTATCTTTTTTCTACAATTCTTAAGGGATCTAAAACTGCATGCAGTGGAATTTATGTTTTAGATACAATATTTTTCCCTCCAGATACTTTGTTAATTTGCTTTTCTATATAATCTGCACATTTTCATTTAAATTCTTGAGTGTATTTTTTACATCTTTCAGGTCCTTTTTTGCATAGTTTGTACATCTGTAATATCTCTCAGTCCGTTTTTATAAATTATCTTTTCTCATTAATAGTAATATATATATATATATATATATATATATATATATATATGGCCAATGTGTCCCATGTAATATATATATGAATATATAATGTAATTATATATAATTACATAATATAATATTATTATGTAATACAGTGAATGTGGTTATGGATGTGTCTATATTGTTATGAGGGGTGTTCAGGAATGAACCCAGTGCCTTCATCCTGATCTAGATCCCTAGTCCTTTTTAGTGTTTTTTTTGTTTTTAATAAGGGTTCACTAAGTTACTAAATTGCCTAGTGTGGGCTTGAATTCATGATGTTTATTAATATTTGAAACTATACCCATCAAACTGCCATCTGATTTCCAGTTGTCTTTTTCTTTCATTTGTTGTATTGATTTTAAACTGTCTGTTCAATATCTATTGTTCAACTGTAGGTGTCTTCAAATGCTAAGATACACAGCAAATGTTTGTGCTTTAAAATTCTTGATGATTCCAGAAGAACAAAACAACGTGGAGAAATCTTTAACAAACTGACATTTTGTTGGACAGAACAATAATCAATTCATAGTAGAACAATAATGCTGTAGAGTCATTCCAGCTTAGGTAAGATTCAAGAAAGTAAAACCCTGTATTTGGATATCAGATGGTCCTCCGACTTACTTTTTCAGTTTTTAGAATTCAAGGCTGCCTCTCCCCGAAGTGTCTTTCTATTACACTGTTGCTAACCCTCCCCTTTTCAACCATCCAACCTCAATCTTCTGACTGCAGTGGGATTATTGCCATGTTAAAGAAGAGGGCAAAGTGGCGAAGTCCTTAGCTTGGTTTAGAAGTAGGCGGCTGTTAGCAGGGCACCGACCCCTTCAGGCCTGCACCGTTAGCAGGCCCCTTGGCGGAGTTGGTCACAGCACAGCAGGCCCAGCGGCTTGTGTCTCCTCAGTGCCCTTGGTACCATCTGTCCTGGCCCAAGGGTTCTCTGCTGTGAATTCTTAACACACAGTGTCCTCTTCCCCCTCACTCTTTCCACACGTGTTGTCGACCTGAGAATGTACCTCTCCTGGTCTCTTTTCCTTACAGATAAAACCATGGCTTGTATCTGATTAGTCTGAGAACTTCTTTCCATTATGAGAAATAATCAGATAATTTCTTCACATTTGTTTGTGTCCCTTCACAAACTCTGTGAAAGTGCTTATGGTGGAAGATGGTCATCATCGTTACACTTGTCTGACAAATTAATCAAAATTCAGAAAAAGAAACAGTGTCATTTCAGTCCATTCCTAAGGTGTTAGCTGTCTTTACACTGCAGTACACTGAGTCAGTCAGTTGGACTTTTACTCCATTCAAATGTGTTTCAGGCAATCATATATATATATATATATATATATATATATACACACACACATTTTTTTTAACTATTTATTTTTTCAGTTTTTCTGGGTGTGTGGGGGGTATAACACGTTGCTTCTTTAACACCCAATTGGTCTATGGCTAGATCTACTGTCCAGAAATTAGGCCTAAATAAGATGTCAACTAAGTGTCTAATGAAGCTACAGAATAAAAAGAGTATGTGAAAACCTGAAGGTGTTTTCAATCAGTTAAATGCCCTTTTTCGGGTGGAGGATGGAAGTCTAAATTACGAACTTTTCTGTGTGTTTGAGTATTTTGAATAGTTGAACAAATTAACTCAGGGTTTATTAACCCAACATAGAACTCAAGATGTACAGTAAGCAAATAATTGGTGTTTTTTTCCCTAGAAAACAAATTTAAAAATGAAGTAAAAAGTGAATCTCTAGGAAAATGAATGATAAAAATGTGAGCAGCCCAAACAATCACAAGGACACAAAATGACAATAATAAAACTAAGAATTTATAACCATCCCCAGGGGAAAGGTAAGGGAATTTTCAGATGAAGAAATATAGTACCATGTTGATGCAGAATATAAGATTCTTGAGACTTGGTTAACATATAACCTAGAAAAGTCAAGAGGCCCAGTAAAGTCCCAGTAGTCACTGGGAATATGGAGCAGAGGCCAAAGAGATGGGACCAAAAAGAAGGTCAACACAGACGACAAGGAAATACTGCAACATGAAGACAGCTGAGATGACCCGAGATGCAAAACTAGGCAAAGTGTTCACAAGTTTTAAAGAGAATCAGACTGAAGCCTTCAAGCTAAGTTGTTTCAGAAGATGGAAAAGAATGTAAAGAAGTTGAAGAACCATGCCCAGTACTGGAGGTACGGAAATAACTGTATACATACGGAAGTTGTTGACTGCTATGGATTTGGAACTCTTCCTTTATTTGATCTCTGTCATGTTTGTACTAAGACAAAGTTAACTGGATAAAAGAAATGAGAATATATTGCATATATATGTACATATATTTGTATCTATAAAAATGGCTACAAAAGTGTTATTCTTTTATTACTTAATGAATTTAAATTTTATTTAGAAGATAGTTGAATATTAATATTTCGAGTTTTAAACATTAAGCAGTAAGGATTCATCTGAAGTTAGGCTGAAGAATCTTTGCTACACCAGTGGATAAGTAGGTTTTAAGGAATGTTAGAAACCAGTGCTTCTTATGTATAATTAGTGATAAAGGTCAACGTAGAAACAAGGTTATGTGGATATATTTCATATTTATTTTAAAAATTATTAATTTTTAGTTTCACTTATTAAATTTTTAATTAGTTAATCCTATTATTAACAATTAATTTTATTGACTCCTACTTTTCAGCTGAGTGGACTCTAGAGAGTGAAAGTAATTTTGATTTGAGATCTGAATTTATTTCATTAATTTAGAATGATACTATGTCGGAAATCTATTGCAACCCACAGAGAGTGAGTTAAAAACTGTTTCTGAAAATAGAATTCTTATTGTTCTCACTGATAATATTGAAATGTTTAGCATTTATTGAGAACAGTTTACGGAAAGCTCTGTGCTAAGAATGTTGCATATTCTTTTCAGATTTTCTACAAATCTTCCTGACAAGCATGGCTGACTCCATACTCATAATTTTTCTTCTTAGGGTTTTTTAAAATTTATTTTCGTAAAATGTAACAGCATGTGCCTTCTGCCACACACTCTCTGTATTAGCTTTATCTCTCAGGAACCAAGTACCCAGCATTTGAAACTTAAACAGAGGAGAGGTTTATTTTAGCTCCTGGATGGAGTGCGGTCAGGCTGCCCATGTCCTGGTGAAAGGTCCCGGTGGGAGAAAGCTGCCCACCTCCTGAGACAGAAAAGCCACAGAAAGAGAAGGACGGAGCAGAGGACAGGCACACCGTACTATGCAGAGGGACACAGAGACCCGCCTCCCACAGCTCCGCCCCTCCTGACTGCAGAGCCAGCCCGGAGCCTCTCTCGGGACCAGCTTAATGGTCAGTGTCCACCTTTGTCACCAATCGTGTCCAGATGTATGAGTTTCAAGTGAACATTTTACATGGTAACACATCCTTCACTATTGACATCTACCACTAATTATTTTATGGAAAAGAATACAATTATTCTAAAATTAGGTTAAAATATTAATAAAGGAATATTCGAAACTTAAAGATGCACTACATAGACATTTTGTGTTCAAAACGTTCTGTGAAAATAAATAGAATTATGTTGTTTTGCATCATGTAAGCATGCTTTGGAGACATTTGGTAAGGCAGTGTTATTTATATATAAGATTTATACTAGGAAAATATAAAATAAATCTATACTGCAAAAATAAATGAGTGATAATAATGTAAGAAATGAATAATAACTTAATTGTGCTTAACATTTCCAAAACTGTTATTGAAGAACAATTGTGAAGATTACCAACTGCTACCTATTGCCATCACGTAGGCAATACAGTCATGAAAATTCATCAAAGTATACATTTTGTGCTTTCACTGTTTGATCAGTTTTTCTTGCCTCTATTCTGTGAGCTGAGCAACCCCTTTGATGTTAACAATACACAATCCATGAACCATTGTCAATCTATTATGGTGTTTTGAAATTCAGCATCATTTTTTTCTTTTAAAAAATAATTTTAAAGCATTTGTACACATTTTAGTTTATCCTATTCATGTAGTGCTGAGTCTTGGTCTGCTTTGCACAATTACAGGCTGCAGTGTGTGTGATAAGAACCAGTCTTGAAAACACATTGTAGTGAAGAGATATTTTAGATAATCCAATCAGATATGCTGTGTGACATTTGTCAATTATCTGAAGAGATCCCAGATATAGAAGTGTTTTTAAAACATTTTTTCTTTGAAGTATTGTTGACTTAAAATAAAAATTCTACAGGGATATTGTATCTAGTTTGAAGAGACTGAAGGTTCACATGTACTAATAATATTTTCACTGTAGTAAAATTTGATCATCTGTGAAAGTCTCCTGATGCAATTGACTCTTTAGGATTGCTGCTGTTTGAAGTTTGGGGTGGTAAGAAAACTTACAGTGGGACACATCATCTAAATAAAATTCTGAGTGTGCTGTGTCATGCTGTTACCTATAAGCACTTGATCATGCAATATATCCCTGGAACTTTTCAGCCTGCGTAACTGTACTTCCATTTCTATTGAATAACAACTCCCTATTTCTCCTCCCCTTGGCCCCTAACACACCTCATTCTATTATTTTAACTTCTATGGGTTTGAATTTTTTTTCTTATCTCAAAAAGTCACCTTAAAGTATTTTTCCTAGGCTATTTCTTTAGAATAATATTTTGAAGTTTCACCCATACTGTTGTCTTATGTTGCAGAATACCTAGGTACATAGAGTTAATATTCTTAGGCTTCTAGTATTAAAAAATTGTTCTAAATACATGTGATTTTAAAATGAGAAAAAAGTATTATGCATAATTGCAATAGCAGTGTAATAGGAATGAATATAATGGTGTTATAAGGAACATTGTGTTGAAGTTTGTTCATTTGGGAAAGCAAAAGTCAATCCTAAAACCTGGAAAAACCAGTTAAATATGCTACACATATGGGGTGGCTGGGGTCTCAGCAAAAGCAGTAGGTGGATTTATAAGTGAGGTACTTGAAGTATTTATTGTTAGGCCTGAGACTCACTCACTCTGCAATCCAATGTACCAAAAATGGATGAATTTATGATAACATGTAAGATACAATTTTCATTGAAAGAATTTAATGAAGGCAATGCTGTTTTTAAATTGAAATTTTGATGGTTGGTGTTTCTGGGATATTTATATTCTATACATGATTTTTTAATTTTTACATTTTTCTAAAATAAAACTCATGTGACTTTTAAAAAACAGAAACAGAAAGCTTATTTTGTTTGTTATAAAAATTCATGTTAATGAAATTAAGTATCATGTTGCCTAAGTATAATGTAGAAAATTTTGTCTGTACTTCTAGAAGCTTCCCACCTAAAGCTGTTCTTCAGTTAGTTGTAGTCATGTTTACAACTCTTTGTAACAAAAGATTAATATGATAAATGGTGAATATTTGGTGTCACTCAGATTTGAAAGCTGATGACATTTCTGAGGTCACATGAAATTGTGGCAATACTTTCCATCTCCCTTGCTATAATCTCAGTTAAGCACTTTTTGTGAGAGAATCTGAAAGTACTTTAAAGATGTGATAAATCAGATTTGTAGTAACTTCCAATGTAAAATCCATATATGTGTTAAATTAAATAGGTCAGATATTATTGGGATCATGTATGTAAATAGAAAATTAAATGGCCTGTGTATGCTAAGCACTTCCATAAACTGTTCCGATTTCAGTGTTGTGGTGGCATGTAAAATTTACATGTGCTTTCCACCTATTATATTTTCCCCAGTGTTAAATGTCAACCCCTCATAGGCATTTGAGAAGAAAAAAAATCGATGTACTCAAAGATTATTTTGAATTATTTCAATTGGAATATTGAAATATTCATAAATTCTTTGATAAAAAACAAAATTTTTGTTATCTGGAAGCATTACTCCCACTGAGTTTGCAGCCTGACACAACAAAGACTCAGTATCTGTGTCCTTCAGCACAAGGGACTGCAACCATGGACCCAGAAATTAATGAAGGGAGAGCAAGGCTCCCACAGTAGTTAAGTTCACTGTGTTTAATCTGAGCTAGAATTCACAAAGCTAGAGGAGGCAAAGAATAAGACTGTAACTGGCCTAGTTTGGGAATGATACACATGAAGGCTAGGACTGTCATAATGTTTCTTCATACTTCACACTGTATCATCTTGATATAGGGGAATGAAACTCTTAACCTACTATGTCTGGTACAGGTTTGTGTTCTTTACAATTGTTGAACAATGAATTTTGGGAACAATGGTGGTTAAGAGTAGAATATATTTATTGAGAGAGAGAAAACTGCTGTCTGAGGGACAGAAGGGGTCCCGAGCAGGGACAGAAGGGGTCCTGAGCAGGTCAGTATTTTCTAGGGAGTTTTATAGAGTAAAATCATGGAGTGAGAGGGGTTCAAGATGGGAAAAACTGGAAACTTGCCAGCAGATAGGTATAAGGTGGGACAGGACTATGGCTAACCTATAAGATTAATTGTTCAGGTAAAATTGATTAAATTGAGAACAAATGGGGAAGCAAGTCATGAGAAAAGAAGGCATTCTTAGACAGAAGTGACTTTTCCCATAGCAGGTTGGGATGGTGACTCTTGACTGCCTCAGGGTGATAGATAACTATTTAGAATATTACTCCTGGAGGAGCTAAAGATGGTGGATCAGTAAGCAGCAAAACAGGGAACCTCTCTGGGGGAGACAGCTCAGAGGCTGGAATAAAGCATGCTGGAGAAGACCAGACAGAGGGAGATGGATCCACCTGACCCAGGAAGAAACTAAAGGGAAGGGAGCAGGTCAAACTCACGCGGTGCTCTGCCTGGGGCCACTCCAACTCCTGGTTGTGGTGCTCTTGCTACTGGAGCTGCAATCACACTGGTCAGGGGTTGGGAAGCCCGAAGGAGAGCAGAGCTGGCGTGGAGACCTGCACTAACCTACAGTGAGTGCTGGAATTTGACCCTCCCGCGGGAAAGCGGTGACTGATTGGACAACATATTGGTATTGGTCAGGACAGGCCTGAATAAGCAATGGTAGTGACTTCAGTTGGTTGCTCACTGCCCAGCATAGATTGGTGGGATCTGCTTGGCCTGGGCCATGCCCCTGGCTGGGACCCAATAGCCTGGGATGAAATTGGCCCTGAAGTTGTCTGAAACCAGTTCTGTCTGCGCAGCACACACTAATGTGGTGAAGGCCCCCACTGGTTGACTGGTCTGGTGAGGAGTGGCCAGGCTACACTGCCCCTGCTTGCACCTCAATGCCCAACAGCAAACTGAAGGGGGCAGAAATACCTAGCCAGCATGTTTCAGAAAAACCGTAACCAAAAAGGAAAGGGGCTGGGATCTCCACCATACATCTGTATGGAAGAAACCAGAAAGATGACAAGAGAAAGAAATAAGAAAAAGCCTCCAGTCCCAAACCCAGGGAAAATCTGTCCAAGAAAGGAAAATACAGAAGAGATTGAGGGCAGCAATATGCAATATCAGATACCACATCAACTGACATAAAGAAAAATCTCTGTGACATTATAGATGAACTCAAAACTGAAATATTAATATAAGTAAAGCAAGATATAAGAAGATTGGTAAGAGAAATGCTAAGTATCTCTCAAGAGGACACAGATAGAAGAATGGAGAAACACAAAAAAAGGAGAGAAACATTTAATGAATAATATAAAAAAACCTAGAATACATCAAACAGATTCCAAGAGATTACCAGGAAATTTAAACTCCATTGAAAGCTGGCAAAATTTCCTGAAAGAAACTAGAGATAGGTTAAAAAAAACTTGAAGACAGGTTTGCAATGTGTGATCGTGAAAGCAAAGATCTCTTAAAATAACAAAGAAACAGACAGTAACAATTCAAAAGCTAGAAGATGACAAGAGGATCTATAACTTAAGAATAAAAAATGTGAGTGAAGAAGCAGGGGTAAAAACAAAGGAAATATAAAGGCTATTCACATAAATAATTAAGGAAAACTTCTCAAGTATAGGAAAAGGAAATGATATTCAGATGTATGAGGCATACAGAACTCCAGCCACCTACAGCCAAAACAGAACTACACCCAGACACATAATAATCAAGAACCCAGAAATTCATCACAAGAGCAGAATATTAAAAGCCATCAGAGAAAAGAAACAGATCACCTATAAAGGAAAACCTATCAAAATCACGACAGACTTCTCAACACAAACCATCAAATCAAAAAGAGCTTAGAGACAAGTACTCCAAGCCTTGAAAGAAAATAACCTCCAAACCAGATTGATGTACCCTGCAAAACTCTCAAAATTAATGGAGAAACAAGATGCTTCATGACAAAGAGGAACTGGGGGAGTTTGTGACCAACAATTCAACCCTACAAAAATACTGAAGGACATTCTAGAGAGAAAGAAAAAAAAAACAAGATTTCAGGAACAGTCATAGAGAGGCCTCAATGAATGGGGCAGACAGTGTAATGAAGGAGAAAAGTAGACAACCAGTGGCAGAAAAATAGCATAGCAGAAATGAGGCTATAATCTCTAACATAGATGGCCTTGATACACAAACCAAAAGAAACACAGGAAGAGTAGATCAGTAGATAGGGTCCATCAGGATTGCTTTGTATAGGAAATATAATTAACCTGAAAGAGTGTTTATGGACTGAAAGTCAAACATGAGAAAACAATGCTCTATGTGACAGGGAACCAGAGAGAAATAGGAGCAACTCAACCAGCACCTACAGATAGGTTGAAAAGACATGATACTTTTGTGCAGTAGAGAACTATTCAGCTATAATGAAGGAAAATCTTGAGGCTTTTATAGGTAAAGGAATATAACTCGAGACCAAGCCCAGGACTGAGAAGGACTGGAACCACTTAGGTAATTAGCAGATTGCCCCCCCAATCTAAAAACTAAAGGAGTTAGTGGGACCCAAAATGTACAATGCACCCTGTGAAAGTGAAAGGGGAGGAACTGTCTAAAAAAGGAAGGCAAAGGATATTGTCAACAGTGTATCAGGAATTAAAATCCACATTATTCTCACTGCTCTGTTTAGTTTGATTATATTCTGTTCCATTTTGTCTACTTGTACTAGATTTGAGGGCACAGACAGCTATCTCCAAAATAGCAGGATATATTACAGACCACCCTTAATTTCCTATTAACTTAATCTGAAGTCCTGTATAACTTATACTGTCTTATTATGACTGATCTTATTTGAATTTGGTTTGTTAGATTGCTGTTTTGTCTTGACTGATTTTATTTGAATTTGTTATGATTGATAGTATCAAGTCTGAGAGTATAGGCAACTATACTGAAGATGATAAAATTCACTAGGATACCCACTCTGGTTTGACTATTACATACTTTTGAAGTCTTATAATATCTCCAACACTTTGTTTTTATTAATATTGTTATGTACTGCTATGTTCAATTATACTATGGCTGATGATATAGACAATTCTACTGAAGATAACAAGAGACAGCATAGTAACCATTGTAGATCACCTTGTATTGTGGTTTTATATGAGTTTTTGTTTCATGTTTTTCTGGGAATTTTTTTTGATTTGTCTTGCTTTGTTTTGTTTTTCCCTCTAATAAAGAAAGGATAGATATACATGTAAAGACTTATGCATGCGTAGAACTTCTAAACAGTTTATGAGAACTGATTATATAATGCATGATGAGAGGAACAACTACTTTGAAGAAAAAGACACACTATGGTACCCAGTGCTGATTGCATAGTGTCACGATGTGAAATCCAGAAATACTATTATTCTTTGTTCAGAGTGATTTTAGTCTGTTTTGTTTTGCTTAATTTCAACATATGTGAAGGTATGGACAGCTATTTTGAAGAGAATGAGAGACACTATGACAGTCATTATTGACCTCATTATTGTCTTGTATTGACGACCTAAAATGCCTCCATCATCCTCTTTGGATCAGTTTTATACTATGTTGTTTTGTATGAATTCACTGTACGTGAAGATATGGACAACTATTTGGAAGAAAACAAGAGACAATATGATAGTGAAGATCTCCAGTTGTCTTGCTTTGAAATTTGTCTCTTACATTGCTTTCTTATATTATGTTTGGTTGTATTTAATTTTACCCTCCTTAAAATAAATTTTAAAAAATAGAATATCAGTCCTTAGGATATGGGTGCATTTGTTTGATCTTGTGTCTTGAGGTCTGGCCCACAGCAGGACGTACTGTATCCCCCACAGTTGTAAGGTATCTGGGCTTCTGCACTGGCTCCTTCGAGGACCTAGCCCTGTCTCACTGCCTATGTTTCTAACTATCTCAGCTGCCTGTAACAATCTCTCATCTATCACACACCAGTTTAAGCTTCTAGTTGATCTTATTTGACTATTAAAGTAATAAGATAAGGGAATGGAAACCATGCAAAAATTTGCTATTAAATCTGGTTTTTTGTGTGTACTTTCAGTCATAAACTGGAATACAACTACGTCTTCTTTGGAAAATACAAGGAATATTTTTCTGATTTAAGAATGACAGCAGTCATGTCACCTACAAAAATCACTCCTTCATGCTGAGCAGAGAGCTGGAAGCCCCCAGGGATGAGGCCAAAAGGGGATGAACAGCCTGTGGCTGTGGTTACAGCTGTCACTGGCAAATATTCAAAGACCAAGGGTGAGCTGGCTTAATGGTTTAAAGTAATTGGGAATCTAACAAAAAGAAAGTCAGAACTAACCCACAAGGTCTTCCCCAGGCTTTTCTTAAGGCACTGCTGATGAAAGAGTTATGTTAGCCAGCCTGGAACATTCTGAGGGGAAACAGCTTCGTGTTGTAGTCAGAGAAAGACAGAACTTCACTGCCTGATGGACAAAGATGGGGGAGAAACATAAGCTTGCCCAGGGTTGAAGCAATAACCACCTAACCCAGGAAAGGAGGGTGTGGCTAGGAAATAAAGTCTTACAATGAGCAGGAAGTGGAGTTGGCCTGTGGCAGGTATCCTGGGAAATGTGAGAAGAGAAATCTGTCTTGTGTGTGAAACTCAAGGTTCTGGATTCTGCTGAAGTGTAAATGTGGGTTGGATAACTTACTAGGACACTCATAAAAACAAAGAGAAGCCCTTTTGGAGTGCTGGTGTGTTTGAAAACAAGGGAGGAAAATGGACACACCTGTGGATACTTACATGCCACACCTCCTTAAAGTGCAGCTGCTAATTTCTCACAAGTAATTTGAAACCTGTGATGAACTAAATCTAACAGTACTGACTCACAGATGATTCACAGTCTGTATTACCACTAGCAGACTGCTAAAAGAAGGGGCGTGACTTTCCAAACACACATATCCCTTCTCCAATTAATGAATATGAAAATTTACAAGAATGAGTTGATAACCAATAGAAAAGCTAAGGTAACAAACAATAATCAAAACATGTTGAACGAGAATAAATATTCTAACATATGGCATATGCATATATTGTGACCGAGGAAAAGAAAAACAGTATAAGATCAGAAATGTACTTTGAGATACATTGGCCAATTGTTTTTCAAAACTGATGAAAGACATCAAGCTACAGATCCAACAAACTCATTAAACTAAAATGTGGAGTGAAGAAAAGGAAAGTGACAATAAGAAAATCATCATCAAACTTTTGAAAGGAAACAATGGAAACAAAGCATTCAAAAAACCTAAAGGAAAAGGAAATATAGAAAGAGAATGAAAACAAAAAGAACAATTAGCCTCACATTAGAAAAGGATGAAAAGTAGGAGAAAAATAGAATGAGATGCATCAAGTGCCTCTGATGAGTAAGTGTGATTGTTAACTGCTGGGAAGGGAACAGCCTTCAGGATTAGCAAAGCAGACCTCTGGGGCAGCTGGTGAGTCACACACCATTTCTCTGGTACAGTCATTAGACCTGCGCCCTGGCCATGAACTAAGCAGCTTTACTCCACACACTCATCTCGTGTGGCTTCTGCCTTGGAGCCACCCAGCCATCACCACACAAACAAACGTCTCCTTTCTGCTGTATCAGATGTTTGACCCAACAGTGGGGAAGTTAATACAGCACTCAATGCACAGAAATATGTATGAAATCCACAGAAGTATCCCTTGAAATTGAATCTGTCTCTAGTACACATTTGATTCCAAAAACGCTAGAAGAAAACTTTTAGGATTAGTAAATACTCTTTAAAATATTATATTATGCAGACACAGATAGCTTCCATAAGGAAGGATAGTAGTATTTCCATAAGGAGGGATGGTAGCAACTACTTGGAAAAAAATACAAACAGTACATTGTGAGGTATAACGGCTTCTCAAAATACAACACAATAGCAGAAGATGTCAGGTGACAGTTGAAAACATGCTATGCTAAAGATCCTAATCCTATAAAAAGTAATGGAATATGTCAGTTACACATTTAATGTATTTGCTGCTATATCTATAACAAGAGGTGGACCATGTACATACACAGAAAGCTTAGAGAAAACGTCAAGGGGGATACAAAAATGGGTACCCAGAAGCATCTAAAAAAGGCAGGTGAGAAAATTTGAAGAAACAAAGAAACAAAATGATAAAAACAAACAAAAAACACCTACAAAATGTATAAATAGGAAAAGAAAAATTTTTATAAATATTTTAATAGTAAATTTATCAAGGCATCATGAGATTCATTCAAGTTGCTTTTGGCCCCCACAATTAAGAGACTCAAAGTGCTGGCCATCAACTTCCCAACATTTATTATTAGGGTGAACTGCCTTGGCAGCCCCTTTATATACCATCTATTTCAAAAATTATGTTAAAATAAAATAAATGACCTAAAAATAGAAATTAAAATAATCTTATATGTAGCACCAACAACCATGATCCAAATACACACTATTTTTAAAGTGCACTATAAATATGGCACAATTTTCAAATGAACAGACACAAAATGATATTCTGTGTAAATGAAAATCATGGGAAAGTGATAATTTTAATATCAAACCAAATAGACTATGAGTTGAAGAAGAACACAGGAGAAGCTGACAAACATTTTTAGCCCAAAACACAATTTATCAAGAACAAGTTCTACATTACTGTAAATACAAAAAATAATATTCACCATGTTAGATCACATGGTAAGACACAGAGCTTTTCCACACACATTTCGGACTGCAGAGGTTATGAATCAAAATAAAGTAAAATTGTAAAACATATTTTTTATTATCCAACTGTGCAAAAGTTTAAAGAAAAATAAGAATCTAAATTGCAATTGATACTAACTTTCAAAAGGAATGTCTATTAATTTGATCATAATGTTCTGGTATCCTCACATCCTGGAATCAACCCCAGACAAATTTGCTACCTATGAATAAAATATATCTAAATATTTAAGCTAAAAAACTATCTTCCATAAATATCAACAAAGATATTTTTAAAATTTTATTATAACCATAGTACAAAATATTTTTGTAAAAAATACTTGTGTAAATAATTTAAGATATTCTGCACATTTTGACCAAAAACTCTTAACTTGCTACATTATTATCATTGTTGGAGCTGAGATTGCAATTCTCTTGCCAATTCCAGATACATTGCTGTGACTCTGAGCTTAAAAGCAGGCTACTAATATCAAAAGCAAAGCTATAACGTCTTTCTTTCAAAAATATGGAAGCATTTTACATTTTTCTATATACATTACTATAAATAACAATGACCAAAAGAAGGAAAGTTGATAATGATAACAGCAGCTCTACTTTTGGAAAATATTAAAAAAATACTTTTTGGTTAAATTGCATGGGTAGGTAATTCTGCAGTGTCAGTTTTTAATAATGACTTTTTATTTTGCAATTTGAGAAGCAAACTGGAATGCTTTTTGTTATATATATATATATTGGAATATCAAAAATGTATAATTTTCAAGCTTGCATCTATTAATTATGTAAGTATGTAAACACATATGTAAGCTTGTACAGCTTTACGTTTATGATTTGATGCCACCATATATTCACCTTACGTTTGCTACAATGTCCACATAAAGACCAATGAGGAGTCATCATTTCAGCATTTCTACCTCCCTCCCTTTACCAGTTCTCCCCTGGAGATAGGCATTACTAGGAAGTTTTATATTTATTATGGTTTCTTTACCTAAAGCTGGAATTTTAATTTTATTTTTTTAATTTTTGAGAAAGGGCCTCATTGCATAACTCAGGCTGGCCTTGAACTCACTAAGTAGTGCAATCTGACCTCAGACTTGTAGCTTCCTGAGTTTTGGGATTGTAGGTGTGCATCATATGATTTAGTATATTATGTGATACTCATTTTTGTAGATTTAGAATAACAGTGTCACACAAGTTTTACTGTTTAACCTATCCCTGGAAACTGTATGACTTTATATAGTATAAATATTCATCTTTTCAATATTTATGTTTTACATTATATACATACAGATGTATATTTATATTACAAATACACATACATACCATGTATTATACATGTAATATTATGTATATAACATGTAGTTCCTACATATATCCATGTTTTGCAGTGTACGTATAATTTATTCATTTTCCAATTGCAATCGTATTTAAATAAATTCATTCTTTGTTTAAATAAATGATTCACTAGTTTCCAGTGTTTGGCTCTTACAAATGACGTCAGAGTGATTCTCTTGACTGTCAAATGGCACATTTTCACAAAGGCCACATCCAGGCATTGTTCTTTCAATATTGCTGCTGAAATGGTGGCTCCCATTATGTAAGAACTCCAACAATTTTCTACTATAAGATTATGTATTATTTAACAATCTGTTGGTTAAGATTTACTATACTTTTATTTTCCACACTATTAATAAAACATCTTTTAAAACTGCATTAATTTGCATATTCCTTTCATTCTATATTATCTTCAGGAATTTGTTTTTCCATTTTAGCTTAACTTTCAGATTTTTAAAGATTCCTAGACTGGTACATTTTAAAGTGAAACTTTGTCAGATATATTTTATGATTTCCATCTCTAATTTGCAAATCACGCTTACAGCTTTACTTTTAATGAGTTTATAAGATTTTTTGCTGCTTAAACAGAGTTCTATGCAGAGATAAAGATCACTGCATGCTTGCAGTACCTAATGTTCACATCCTAGTGTGGAGCAAGTGCGTGGGAGAAACACAGCGCACACATCTGTTCCCCTTTCCCTCTCCTCCTTCCTCCTCCCTGCATCTCTTGAGAAAAATCCACCTCCCTACTTCCTGTGTTGATCTTTTATTTTGCTCTTTCTTTGCGTTTTCTCATGTATGATAAACCATGCAATAAACTGTATTTCACTTAATATTAGAGTCATGAGGTGCAAATGATTTAAGTTCTTCTTCCTCTATGGCAGCGTAATACTCTGTTGTGTGTAAATACCCCATTTTCCTTATCTATTCATGTGTCAGTAGACATATGGCTGCTTCCAAAGTTTAGCTATTATGTCATTCTGCTATAAACATGTACTTAATTTTAATGTAAAAAGTATCCCTGTCTTATGTAAGGTGTTTCTTGTTTTATACAAGAAAATTTTATTTCTCACGAAGTGAGAGTGTAATTCTCATATCCGCCTACATTTTCTTCACAAGCTTTTAAGGTTTGGTTTTAAAAGTAAAATTCTTAATCTCTCTGGCCTTAATTCATAAGCTTGACACATGCTGGTGTCTAGTCTGTTAATTTGGATTTTAATGTATGAATGAGACATTATTTCAGCATCCTTTGGTGACTTGTTTTTAACTTTTCAACCAATTTGCTTTAGTCAAATAATTCCATATAGTCAGATCCTAGTTTTACATACTTATGTGTCCAGTTATTTAACTTCTCCAAATTAATTTTACTGTAAGACGTGTTTCATAGCAACATATAAAGACTTCTCAAATTTTCTTTTGAGTATTTTTTTCTGGAAATTGCATTGCCATTGAAATTTGGTAATGACATGGCCAGTTTCACTAAAAATCTTTTCTTAAAGCTGCATAGAACCTTTTGCTTCATTTGAAAAGCTGACCTGCATATAACAGTACATTTTCTAATCTAAGAACATGTGCTACCTACTATCTTTAGGATTTTCTAAAGTTATACAATGTTTAACAGACTTAATTTTAACTTTTAATTACATATATATATATATTTTTTAAGTTTCTCATGATTTCTTCCTGAAAAATGAAAATATTTTCTATACAGACATTATACAATAATATATTTGTAAACGTACGTTCTGAATTTTCTGTGTACTGTTGTTTCATGTGTCTCTTTATAATGATTTATTTATATTTTTTCACAATCCTTTGGTAAGATTTGAATAGGTGTGGACTAGAACCTGTGATAATATTTCCTGTATCATATTCTTCAATTTAAAATTAATTCTTTCAATAATTATATAAGTAGGAATGATATTGGCTAGTAATTTCTCAGTAGTTACTATTTATTATACTTAAAGTACACTGCCTTTAATCCATCTCTCTGTATCCATGAAATTGTCACATAATTTTCTCCAACGAATTTAAAAGTTTCTGATGGTACAGATGTATTCTTTTTGTAATCTTAATTTTATCATAGTGTATTAAATATTCCAAAACAATTAAAATTAATTTTGCTTAAATTATTCTATAGTCCATAGCATCTGCAGTTATTTCTGTGGATGAGATGGGGTTAAAATAGTCCATCAAGGCTGAACACAGTGATAGTAAGTTTTAGTAATTCCTTCTCCTAGCATAAGACACAGACTGAGGTGAGCTTGGAACCATGAGTGCTCTCTGCTCACTGCTTGAGGTTTGGTGTGATGTGCGTGTCAATACCCAGTGACTCATTAGAATCTGTAAACCACCGCTTCAATTCTAGCTTTCCTCCAGATCAGTGTTACACTATGTTTTCTCTAGACACTGAAACATTTTATGTTGTTTTTCTATGTATGAATACACTTTTTTCCATGAAAATATATCTTTATAATTGTGCTTTATGAGTGATATTGTCTTTCTCTTTTCCCTTCTCATTTATTTTGAACAAACCTGCTGGAAATTTATTACTTACTACTGCATTAACATGAAGCAAATTTTATCCATGCTTCTCCTCTAGAGTGCCTGTTTTCACTGATTATTGTTCTTTTTTCCTGTTAGCTAGCCTTCTCCTGTGGCCTCTCAGCTCCAAACTCAGGGGTCATTGTGCTGTGGTGATGTTAGAATCCCTCCTCTTTTTCTCTGTGTCTCTGTGTCTCTGTCTCTCTGTATCTGTCTCTGGGTCTGTTTCTGTCTCTGTTATGGTTAATACAGTGTGTTAACTTGAGAAGTGTAAAGTTTAACTAAATATCGGGAACGTGGCCTGGATCCCCAATTTCCCGAAGCAAGGCTCCAGGAGGATCAAAACCCTTCCGCAGAGTTAGAGACTCTGAGGGCTAAAGCCGGGACACCTATGGGGAGCCTGTATCTATTATTTTTTTCAAACAATGCAGGAAACTGAACAGACCTTGGGAGTGAGTGGTTCAAGGACTTTCTAACTAACAAATTACATTAACAAGGAGAAGTATCTTAGGAGATCTTAATGTCACGTTTCACTACAGAGGTGAAATACCTGCGGACACAGTGTGTGTTCAGTTGACTGGAGTTGGAGCCAGGAATCCTCAGATTTTGTCTGATGTTGCCCAGGCCATGCAGCAGCCCTGAATCTGGGGTAAATTTCCCGTTTCAACCTCCCAGCAACCAAGAGACTCAGCAGGGACCCGGGACCCTTACTGTGTAAGCATCTCCATGCTGTGGAAGAGGAGGACAGAGACTGTGCGCGTGCTACACTGGCGAGGAGGAAGCTGCGTACAATAAAAGGGAGGGGACGAGGCTTGTTCTTGCCCTTGTTTTTGCTCTGGCTGCTTTTGCTGACTGTTGCCTTGAAGCGCTGCCCTCTGCCACGCCACCCTGCCTTGGAGCTGGCTGATTACAGACTGAAACCTTCACAAACTGAGCTAAATACAGCTTTCCTCCACTCAGTTTGGGTGTGGGGTATTTTGTCCCTGGAATAACAGTAAAGTAACCAACAGTCTCTGCCTCTCTTTCTGTCTCTGCCTCTGTGTCTGTCTTTCTTTCCATTGTCTCTGTCTGCATCTCTCTTTCTCTGGCTCTGTCTCCCTCCCTCCCTCCCTTGCTCCCTCCTGTCCTGAAGCAAAGACATTCTCTTGCAGACTCCGGCGCACTTGCTTTTGGGGCTGCGTAGTTCTCTGTGTGGGACCCCCAAGTGCACCCTCTCTGGCAGAAGGAGCATCACCACCACCAGAGGACAGCCTCACTGCAAACCCAGCCTGTGTCCAGGTGGCTTCCCAGTGTGAGCAAGGCAGCCCTTCCCTTCCCCCAGTCCACCTCACTGGGGTCTCTCCACATACACTCAGCACCAGCTGCCCATGAGCCCGCCTTCAGGTCAGGGGTCAGCCGGAGCTGAGCCCCCAGAGGCTGGAGAGGCCTCTCCTGCTGTGCACCACCCCCTGTCTCCTCTGCTCCAACCACAGTCTCCAGGGCAGGCTCTCTCCAGAAACTGCTCCCTCTCCAGAGTATTCTCATGGTGTCCATAATTAACATCTTCAAAATAATTATAATTCTTTTTATTATAACACCTGCAATGCCTCCTTTGTCTCTTGAAACATTTTCTTTGTTATGTATTTACTACTCTCTTTGGGTTTTGATGATATTTTTGGCTCCTGATTTTGGACAATTATCTCATTAATTTTTAACATTTATTCTTTCATAAGTACTCAGGTGACAAAAATCCCTCTGAGTTCTGTGATTACCATTATCCACATATTTTGATGTGTCATTTTAAAATAACTGGTTGTTGTTCTTATTATTCTTTCCTTCTTTGATATCCATGTTACTAGTCCATATCTTTAAGAGTTCTATAGTTTATTTTAATTTTAGTGGCACCATAACAATTTTAGAAGGAAACTGACATTTGAAGAAAAATAATTTAATTGAATATTTGAAAATGACTGTGATACATGTCAACTTCTCACGTGTAATGAGCATGTGGATGTCTATGTGGGCTGTGTGTTGTAAGCCAATCATATAGTTTAAGAGCTGGTAAATGTTGTGGTAAAATTAAATTATGGAATACAGTAGACGATGTTTTTGGAAGTGGTGTTGATTTCACTTTGAGGATGTGAACCGACCTCTTGCTCACATGACTGACATCTGAACTGGTGGTGGGTGTTGTAAATCTTGGCTGCAGTGCTCATGGGGGAGTGTGACTTCCTGCTGCGTGTCTAGTTAGAGCCACAGGAGGTCAATTCACTTCTCTGGGAGTCTGTATGTCCCTTGTAGGAAGGAAAGGCCTCTGCTCTGCACCACTGAGTGGAAGAGATGCAATGAGTAAAAATGCTTCCCCAGGGCTCCCCACAGCAAGGAGTGTCTGTCAGCTACCTCTATCTGTGACCTGGAATCATAACTTGATTTGTTTGCTTCTTAGTACCATCTGTGAGCACTTCAGAGACTAAGAAGTTCTTGAATATGATCTCCTTTCCCTGTCATGCTTCCTGGAATCACCATGTTTTTTTCACTCATATACGGGTGGATTGTTTTTTCTTAAATACTTAGCACACTTTTAGCAAGGGCCTCAAGTGGAATAGGAGATGGCCAGAGACACATTCTGTATTGTTTGCTTTTTACTTAAATATACATGTATATCTTTTAAGATACATTATTCAATATATTTTTGAATCTACATGTTACCTTGATCAAGAAGAGGCTTAATAGTAAAAAAGTTTCATTTTCCTTTGAATTGTATAATCATTTTGACCTGGAAATTTTTTGTGTCCTTGATAACACTAACAGATTCCTACAGACCTTGTTATGCGTTTCTTTCCTTTTACAGTATCTCAAAACTATCACTGACCTTGAATTTATTGGGGTATTGGTTCACCACATGTTATCTTGATCTGTACCCTGTTAGTCATGTCGTTTTTCTTCTATTTATAAAGGGTGCATTGAATTCTAATTACTTTATTCAAGGTGAAACCAAACCTAATGTGGCATAATCTAAAACCAGTATTTTTTATACTTTCTATTCCATCATTCTAGAAAGGGTGAAAACATAAAACTCTGAGCTTATTAAGATTAATCTTCTAGGCTGCCAGCTATTACACCTCTTGCCTCTACCCTGACCCCTGTTTATCCCTTTCTTGATTACCATTTAGTCAGTTTCCCACTGACATAATAGAAACTCAATCTAAACTATATTTTCCAAGCACACTGATAAGGATATCAAGACTAACTATGCTATGTACTAAAGACTCAAAAACCTTGCTAATGCTATGCCAATGTTCCCACATCACAGTAGTATTTATGAACACCCCAAATCCCTTGGAATTATACTTGGCAGTAACTCAAGGTATAATAGTAAGGAAGTCACCAACCATCTGTCAGCCCAGCTGGGTGAGGGTAACAAGTTCATAACAATGGGAAAACAAATTTACAGCAATGGTACAGTTTTTATTGCTAACATTTAAAGAAAGGATTTGATTATAATGTGCAAGTATTCAAAATCTAAACACTTTTTCCATGACACACATGTATTTCTGTCTTCTGTTGCCAGTTGATTTCAATAAATAATTCCAAGATGTTTCTACCATGCTGAAGTATCTTCCAATGCTTACCTTGCTAAAGCATAATCATAATATTTGATGGCATTTTGGTTATCTTACAAGTATCAAATGATAAATAAAGAATTCTACCACAGTCATACACACATTAGTAATGTACAAGCATGTATAGAAGTACCTCCCCACATCTCCATTTCCTGAATAGAAGAGTTGGAGTGACCACACAATGACCTTAAGGGAATTAAGACATAAGCCATAAATGTTACTAAGCACCATAAAATACAAAGACAACTTAGAGAACCAAGGACAGGCAAGAACTTAGCCTTCATAAACAGAGGCATAAAATGGGAAAACTTAGTACCTACAGGGATTTGCTGTTTTCCTCTTTGCTCTGCAGCCCCTTTTATATTTGTTGTTCTCCTTCCTCAAATAAAAAGAGAGATAAGGGAAAGGGTAGGGCTAGTAACATGAACTATGTTATTAAGATAAACAAAATGCTGCAACAAAAAAGTGCCATAAATGAATGATAGGTCAAGTGCACCTGTGGTAGATTTCTTCCTCTTCTAAGTCAAAAAATACCATGTTCCTCAAGAAGCCAAGGTCTATTTCGCCTACTGCTATCATCCGACTTGTTTTCCAGCATCATCATACTCACAAAGACGCAGGGCTGCGGACGAAAGAACACAGGCATGACCATCCTGTGTCAGGATCCCAGGGGTGGTTCCAGTTGATCCCATTCCTTGCCCTTTGCCTCCAGATGTCACACCACTGTACTTAAATCAAGTCATGATTGTGATTCAGAGATGTCCAAGAACAACTTGGAGCACACCTTGTGAATATTTAAGAAGACAAGCCTGGGTCGCAGAGGCTCAGACAGTAGGCAGTCGGGTTACATTATTCATAAGTAAAGGGTGAAGGCAAGCAAGAGAAGAACTTAACCAGATCAAAAATAGATTGAAGAATAATGAGGAGCAGATATGCTTATTAAATTGTGTGGATGAAGAACTAATGTCACCTGGAATTGTATGTCTTCTCTTCATTACAGGAAAATAAAAACAGAAGTTGTCGAAAGATTTTCTTTTGGGAATTAGGGCCAGAAATGTATCCCAGACACACACTAGATGGTGGGGTTTGGAAAGCTTTGTTCATGGCGACCCTCACTGTATTATTTATTCCATATAATATGATTGGGTAATGTCTTATGCTGTGAATTTCTACCTTTAAGTAGTGTATTCAGAAATTTATATTTGAACCTATCCAAGATTTTCTTCCCATTTACTGTATTTTTGTTATGAATCTCCAGTTGCTTCTTTTTTTATATGTTCTATTTATTTGGCATATTTGAATACTTCTGAAACTTTCCAAGTGCTAACGTATCTTTTATCTTCTTAGTGATGTCTGGTAATAGTCTCTTTCTAATTCAGTATGAGATCTTCCTAGCTCTGGCATGATGAATAGCTTGACTGAAAACAGACCTGTTAAGAGTTATGAAATGAGATAATGAATCTTATTTACATTTTCTGTTTTCTTTTCATGTATTTCATCACACTGTTAGGTAGGGGAAGAGAGAAAAATCCCTATTTGTTGCCAAGTGGAGTTGAAAATTGAGATTTCTCCCTTGTTTTCCATTGACACCCAAGATTTGACAGTGAGTTCCTATGACTGCCGTCCTGCAGCAAGAGTCTGAGCTCCGTGAAGGTGTCCCTGTGACACCTCTTTGGTTCTAAAGATAAGAGTAACTCATTTCTGCCACAGGACTGTATTGCCCAAAAATGTTAGTAAACGTAAAGACTCACCAAAAGACTTTTGAGAAGATTAAATCTGTGTCCCTTTATCACTCTAACATCAAGAGGCACTGTACAAAAGACAAACAGAGGACTATGAAAAATGAAACACTACCTAGGAACCTCAAGACACACACAGAGGTAGGTACTCCACATTTTCTTATTGCTTCCTGTTTTATAGAATTTATGGTAAAGAACTTGGTAAAATGAAAAATCAATGATTGTTAGCCAAAAGTAATATCAATAAAAGCCTGTCCACTAACCAAAGTATCAGGAGAGTGGTTGCTTGTGTGTGAGGGAAAAAGTGGACAACCACGCTTCTATTCCATAAAAACACCACGCGCGCGCACACACACACATATGCATGCGCACACAAATCAAAGGCCTCCAGCCTACTGGTTCCAGGAAACAGCATCAAAAGAACCTAAACACTGACCCTCAGAACTGTAAGGATCACGCCTCGATCTTTCCGGGATCCCATTCCCACTCCATGGGGTCAATGAAGATCAATTTCTCAGAGTGAGGAGACCTCATTTCCTTTCCATAGTCGAAAACAATCTCCTGTTATTTAAAGCAATTCTTAATTAAAATAATATTACTGAAGAAATATAAATCATCACAAAAGAAATAAATTATGAAAGCAAAATTATGGCTAGCAACATCAGCAAAGAAAGCACAGTGGTTTTCAAGAAGAAAAAAGAAACCTTTTTCTTTTTGCTCTAAATAAAAAAGTATTAGTATTGCATTGCATGTGATGTTAAGTATCATTCTACTGTCAGTATCACTTTGCAAATCAAAACAGAATCAGGTATAACCTAATAAATATAGGCAAGTCAAATATATTCAATCACAGAAATATTTTCATGAAAAATAACTGAACTTTCTCCATTATATTTTTTTAAATTTTATTTGGAAAGAAAAAAAAAACAAACAAAACAGAAAAAATGATAGCTACAATACAGAATTCCAAAGGAAAAAAAGAAAAGAACAACAACAAAACCACTAAGAAATCATTAGTTGATAAGTTACATACTGTCATCTTGGAAATAGTTGTTCAAGTTACAAAATTAAAGCATACAAATTAAACATTCAAACAGTGAGACTATTAACAGTTCTGCTCAACAATCTAACAAAAAAAGTAGTATGGTCATCTATCTTCCACACTTAAACATATATGCAATTATATCTTTTAGAGCACTTTCTTTTGCTCTCTTTTTTACAGTAGCAGTTATGCATTTTTGGTTTTATTACTCCTACAGTTCTTATTACTTTTTTTTATTTTAAAGAGAATAAAACAAAAGAGGGCAAAACAAAGCAGATCAGAAAAGAACAACATAAACAACACAACACTTTACAACAAGACAACTGGACATTAGCAGTAGCTGTCAAAATATCTCTGTCTCTGCTATAGTTGAGCATAGTTTCAGATACAATATCAAACATAACAAAATAGTATAAAATGTTCAAGAGAATGAAAGAATTACAGGACATTCTGAACCGAAAAACTATGATCAATGACTACTATAATATCTCATTTTGAATAAAAAGATTTGCTTATATTATCACATATATTAAAATCCCAATAAGACACAACATGATAGAACCCATGGTAATAGCAGAGAAGAAGCATGGTAGGACTTCTAAGGAAGATGATATTAAATCAGCAATGGCTGCCATAATGTTTTGTTTTCTTCAAAACCGCTGTTCATACCATCATGCATAATAAAGTCAAACAAAAGAGATTAAAATCATTCCAACTGATGAATGAAAACACTGAAAGGTTTCAAAGCAATGAAATGGGGAATTATGATTACTATAAAATCTTATATACTCTTACCAACTCTCATACTAGGGAGACTATACAATATTTACACATGTGAGTTTGGTTTATTTTGCTTATGAGTCTCAAGTCGTGTCCATTTATTTATAAATATCTCAATGTGATCATTCTTTATAGCTGAGTAGTACTCCATTGTATAAAAATATCACAACTTTTTAATCCATTCCTCAGTTAATGGGCACTTAGGTTGTTTCCAAGATCTGGCTATTACAATTTGTGCTGCTATAAACATGGGTGCACATACATCACTGTGGTATGATGTTTTCAGTTCTTCTGGGAATATGCCTAGAAGCGGAATAACTGGGTCAAATGGGACTTCCAAACCCAGCTTTTTGAGGAATCTCCAGACTGACCTCCACAGTGGCTGCACCAGTCTACACTCCCACCAACAGTGCAGAAGGGTTCCTTTTTCTCCACAGTCTCTCCAGCATTTGTTGTTGGTAGTTTTTTTTTTTTTTTTTTTTAATCCTGGCCATTCTTTCTGGGGTGACATGGAATCTCAGTGTGGTTTTAATTTGCATTTCTCTCATGACTAATGATGATGAACATTTTTTCATGTATTTATTTGCCATTCATATTTCTTCATCTGAGAACTGTGTATTCATTTCAGATGCCCATTTTTGGATTGGGTCTTTGAATTTTGAGGGTCAGATTTTTTTAAATTCTTTGTAAGTTCTAGACAGAAGTCCTTTGTCTGAGGGACTGTCCATTAAGATTTTTCCCAATTTGTGGGTTTTCTTTTCACTCCGCTGGAAATCTCCTTTGACATGCATGTCTTTAATAAAATATGGTCCCTGTTATTGATTCTGTATTTTGCGTGCGGTTTGACTCTTGTTCTTGAATTCTCTACCTACCCATATATCTTAGAGATTTTTACCTACTTTGTCTCCCAACAGATTTAGTGTTTCTGTTTTAATATTTAGATCTTTGATCCATTTAGATTTTATGAAGTACATGGTGATAGGCATGGGTCTAGTTTTAGTCTTCTGCATATGGATAGCCAATTTTTACTGCACCATTTGTTGAAGAGACTGTCGTTCTTCCAGCAAGCATGTTTGGCCCCTTTATCAAAGATAAGGTGGTTGAGTGAGTTTGTGGCTGTGGTTGTATCTTCCAATCTATTCCATTGAACTTCAGGTCTGTTTTTATTCCAGTACCATGTTGATTTTATTACTGTAGCTTTGTAGTATAATTTCAAGTCAGGGATTGTGATGCCTCCTGCCGTGCCTTTGCTGCTTAGAATTGCCTTTGCTATTTTAGGTCTCTTCTGGTTCCAGCTGAATTTTAGGAGTGATTTCTCTAGATCTATGAGGTATGTTCGTGGTATTCTGTTTGGGATTGCGTTGAATCTGTTTAGTAGTTTTGAGAGAATGGCTATTTCCACAATGTTTGTTCTTCCTATCCATGAACAAGGGATGTCTTTCCATTTGCTGAGGTCCTCTTCGATTTCCTTTTTCAGGTTTGGCTGGATAATTTTTAAAGATAATTTAGCAATACATATTGAAAGCCTGGGAATTTGTGGTTTTTCATTGGCAGAACAATCCAACTGCTGCATGAAAATAATTTAGAAATCCCCCAATGGTGATGACTGGAAATAATCTTATTGGAGACTAAGGCATATATAATGCCCACAATAAAGCAGTAATGTCTACAGCACAATTATCTTCATTTCTCTGATGAACAAACAGAGGCTCCAAAAGAGTGAGTCATCTCCTCACTTAACATTAGAAAGTGGTACAACAGAGATTGTAAGCGCAGCCCTTCAAATCCAGAGACTGCTGGCTAAAACATTCCGCTACATCCTGCCAGTCACTGTTGCGGTTGCTGTTAATGTTTTGCTTTTGCTTTTCTTTTGTTTTCGTTTTCCTTTTCTCCCTTTGACTTGGATGGACACTTTCCGTCTCCCTCTGCAAGTCTTCAAGGGTTGTTTCAAAGCCCTGCCCCTGTCAGATTCTGTCAGATACTGTTTGGGATTGCATTGAATCTGTATAGTAATTTGGGAGAATGGCCATTTTCACAATGTTTGTCCTTCCTATCCGTGAACAGGGTATATCTTTCCATTTTCTGAGGTCCTCTTCGATTTCCTTTTTCAGGGTATTATAATTTTCCTAGCATAGCTGTTTTACAACTTTCTTGAGATTAATTCCTAAGTATTTCATTTTTTTAGATGCTAGTGTGCACAGTGTGGCTTCTCTTACTTCTCTCTCAGTATTTTTGTTGTTAGTGTATAGGAATGCTATTGATTTTTGAGCATTGACTTCGTATCCAGCTACATTGCTGAATTTATTTATTATATCTAGGAGTTTTTTTAATGGAGTTTTGGGGGTCTTCTATGTAAAGTATCATGTCATCTGCAAATAATGATAATTTAACTTCCTCTTTTCCTATCTTTACTCCTTTTATTTCTCTCTCTTGTCTAATTGCTCTGGCTAGTATTTCCAGTACTATGTTGAATAGGAGCACTGATAGGGGACATCCTTGTCTTGTACCTGATTTTAAGGTAAAGGCTTTCAGTTTTTGGCCATTTAGTATGATACTGGCTGTAGGTTTGTCATAGATAACCTTTATCATACTGAGGTAAAGACCATCTATTCCAATTCTCTGTAAGGTTCTTATCATGAATGAGTGTTGGACCTTATCAAAAGCTTTTTCTGCATCTATAGAGATGATCATGTGGTTCTTCCTTTTGGCTCTATTGATATGGTGGATTACATTTGTTGATTTACATATGTTGAACCATCCCTGCATTCCTGAGATGAATCCCACTTGGTCAGGTTGTATAATCTTCTTGATGATTTGCTGCATCCTGTTTACCAATATTTTATTGAGAATTTTTGCATTATGGTCATTAGGGAGATTGGCCTATAGTTCTCTTTTTTAGTTGGGTCTTTCTCTGGTTTTGGTACTAGAGTAGTATTTGCTCCCAGGAATGACTTAGGAAGAATTGCTTCCCTTTCAATTTCATTGAAGAGTTTGCGGAGTGTCGGCATTAAGTATTCTTTGTATTTCTTGTAGAATTCTGCAGTGAATCCATCTGGGGATGGGCTCTTCTTTGTTGGCAAGGACTTAATTACGTTTTCAATTTCAGTAATAGAAATTGGGTTATTCAGCAGTTTTACATCTTCCTGATCCAGCTTTGGTAGTTCATGTGTATCTAGGAATCTGTCTATTTCTTCAGTGTTATCGAACCTATGAGAGTAGAGGTTTTCAAAATAGGTGTTGATGATCTTCTGTATTTCCACCGAGTCTTTAGTAATTTCACCTTTTCCATTCCTTATTGCAAGAATTTGTGTTTTTCCTTTCCTTTTCTTAATAAGGTTGGCCAGGGCTTATCAATTTTATTTATTCTTTCAAAGAACCAACTCTTTGATTCATTAATCCTTTGTACTATTTTCTTAGTCTATTGCATTAATTTCTGCTCTAATCCTTATAATTTCCTCTCTTCTTTTGGCTTTGGGCTTGGCTTGCTCTTCTTTTTCTAGATGTTTGAGTTGCAGCATCAGGTTGTTTATTTGTGTTCGTTTTGTCTTCCTGATGTGGGAACTCGTGCAATAAATTTTTCTCTGAGGAAAATTTCATTGCATCCCACAAATTCTGGTAAGTTGTGTTTGTATTTTTATTTGCTTGTAGATATTGTTTAATTTCTTCTTTAATTTCCTCTGTGATCCACTGATTTCTCAAGAGTGTATTACTCAGTTTCCATGTGTTTGTGAGGTTTTTGCAGTTGCTTTTATTGTTAATTTCTAGTTTCATGGTACTATGATCAGATAACATGCATGGGATAATTTCAATTCTTTTGCATTTACTTAAATATCTTCTGTGGGCTAGTATATGGTCTATTTTAGAGAATGTCCCATGTACTACTGAGAAGAATGTATATTCTGATGTTGTTGGATGGAAAACTCTATATACGTCTATCATGTCCATTTGTTCACAGGTGTGATTCAGTTCTGTTATTTCTTTGCTGATTTTCTGTCTAGTTGATCTGTCCCTCTGTGTCAATGGTGTGTTATAATTGTGTTATTGCTTATTTGACTTTTCATTTCTGTTCGTATTTGCTTTGTATAGCTGGGAGCTCTGGAATTTGGTGCATATATATTTAAGATTGTTATCTCTTCCTCTTGAAGTTTTCTCCTGACTAGTATGTAGTGACCTTCTTTATCTCTTTGGATCATTCTTGGTTTGAAGTTCACATTGTCTGCAAATAGCATTCTGACTCCCTCTTATTTTGGTTTCATGTTGCATGAAGTATTGTTTTCCATCCTTTAACTTTCAGTCTATGGGTTTCCTTTTGGGTAAGATGGGTTTCTTGTAGACACCATTTGGTTGGATGTTGTTTCTTGGTCCATTCTGCCAGGCTTTTTCTTTTGATTGGTGAGTTGAGACCATTTACATGAATGGTTATAACTGTTATATATTGGTTTGTTGTTGACATGTTATCTTTCTGCTATTGTATCTTTAGATTTCAATTCTATTTTATTGTCTGCCTTGCTTGGTGGTTTTATCCTATGTGTATCTAGAATGTCTTTCATTATTCTTTGTAGGGTTGGTTTGGTGTTCATGAAGTTTTTCAACTATTCTTTGTCATGGAAATATCTTATTTCTCCATCCATTTTGAAGGATGGTTTTGCAGGGTACTTCAGTCTGGGATGGAAGTGGTTTTCCTTTATGATCTGAAATACTTCACTCCATGCTCTTCTTGACTTCAATGTTTGTGTTGAGAAGTCTGCTGTGTTTCTGGTAGGTTTTCCTTTATAGGTGATCTGTCTTTTCTCTCTAACAGCTTTTAGTATTTTGTTCTTATGGTGGGTTTCTGGGATGGTGATTATTATGTGTCTGGGTGTAGTTTTATTTTGGTTATGGCTATTTGGAGTTCTGTATGCTTCACTAATCCAAATGTCAGTTTACATTCTCATATTTGGGAAGTTTTCAGCTATTATTTCTGTAAACATCCTCTTGATATCATTTGGGCTGTCCCCTTCTTTTTCATTTATCCCTATTAATTTTATGTTATTTCTCTTTGCATCATCTTGTAGCTGTTGAATTGTTATTTCCTGATTCTTTGTTATTGTTAAAAGATCTTTCCTTTCCTGTTCACTAGCTGTGATCTTATCTTCGAGGTCTGAAATTCTATCTTCACTTTCATTGAGGCAATGTTTACAGCTTTCAATAGAATTTTTGATTTCCTGTATATCTCTTTGAATCTGCTTTATGCATTCTGCTTGTTTCTTACAGTGTTCATTCATGGATTCTATCTGTTTTCTTTGTTCCTCTAATTTTTTAGCTGTGTCTTCACTAGATGTGTTCACTATTTCTTTCATTACTTTTATCATTTCCCCTTTTACCTGGGCAATTATTTCTAATTTGAATTTCTCCATAGCTTCCCCTAGTTGCTTCTTTATTTCAGTTGATATCATTTCAGTCATTTCAGGTGTATGGCTTCTATTTTCTTGTATGTACATGGCTCCCAGGCTTTCTTGGGATGGGTTGGTGATGTGAGCCTGGATTTTGGTCTTTCCTTTTGTCATTTTTCTTTATTTCCTTGGTTTGAATGGTTTTCCAAAGCTTCCTCTGGGTGTGTCACAAATCTCCTACTGCACCCTCAGCTACTGGAGAAGTCTCAGCTCTTCTGCAGGTACTTGGCTCCCTAAATTGAGAGGCGGAAGCAGGGTGTTGGAGAACTGGGGCCAGAGAAACCCCTGGGGCACAATCCGCTGTCCTAGGGGTGTGGATATGACATCAACCACTAGCAGCCCTGGTCAAACTCTCCCCAGGCCAGCCCAATGGAGCCCAGAGTCCTTGTGCAAGGTTTCTGCCTCCTGGACTGAAACAAGACTGCTGAGCGTGGTTGACTGAGGCCCTGCAATCTGCTGGACCCACTGAAGCATCCCAGTAGCTCCCAGAAACTCAAAAGCCAGAACATAGGTCTCTAACTTTCCTCAGATCCCCGGAACTCACCTGGGGCAAACTCCAGACCTCTGCAGATTCTTGGCTCTCTTAATTGAGATGCAGAAGCTGGGCGTGGAGAACTTGGGCTGGCAGAGCCCCAGGGCACAATCCCCTGTCCTAGGGGTGTGGATATGAACTCCGCAGCTGGCATGCTGGTCTCAAGGTTGTCCCCAGGCTAGCCCAATTGAGCCCAGAGTCCTTGTGCAAGGTTTCTGCCTCCTGGACTGAAACTAGGCTGCTGAACATGGTTGACTGAGGCCCTGCAACCTGCTGGACCCAGACCAGCATCCCAGTAGCTCCCCAGAAACTCAAAAGCCAGAACATAGGTCTCCAACTTTCCCTAGTTGCCCGGAACTCACCTGGGGCAAACTCCACCTCTCCATTATTTTTCTGATGTATCTTTCTGTGAATCAAGAGAAAAGTGTTAGAAAAGCCAGATTTTGACAAGATTTGTACATTTTTCTATGATGTTATATTTATTACTCTGAGATATGTAAGCTATTTTATCTTTCTGCAAAGATTTGCACACATTTAAATCCTAGCAGTTTTAATTTTGCTTCCGTGAATTCAGAGAAATCCTTTTCAATCTTTCTCAGGTCTATTGGACACATTTTTCAAAAGAAAGAAAAAGAGATATTTTGAAATTAAATGAAATAATCATGATCTAACATAACAGTTTCCTCCAAATATAATGATGTTTCTTTGTAATGTCTGTGGAAACAGACTGAAATTTCCTGAATCTGTGAACCTGACACATACTCATTTTTTTCTCTGCAGTGAAAAACTTTTAATAATTCTACATGAGACATGTGAATATTTTGTTATATGAGGACTGTACTCATTTAGCATCAGATTCCTTTTATGAATTGAAAATATCATTTCACATTTTTAAATTTTATTGGTAATTTTTTAATGTTAAGATACATAAATTGGAAATTTTTCTATATTAAGATTTCCACTACTGTGTTATATACATTATTTTTGCATATATATATATATATATATTCGATTTTGAAAAATCATGTATTTCTATCTAATTATTTTCCAGCATTTATTAGACAAGTGGTACTAAACTGTTAAATATAATATTTTTAAGGGTGCATATTATTTCATTTTTTAAGTTCAAGAAAACTGCAATGTGCAACATAGTTGAACCTATTTAAAGTATAAGCTATTCTGTTTAGAATTTCTGATTAACTTAAGCCTGGATCGAGTTTTTTAAAAGATGGTGGATTAGTTTAAGAATACTGAACGCTGGCTTTTATTTTCATGACAGTTTTTAGATGTGCATATGTAGTTGGTAGATTTTGCAAACAATGTACAGTTGGTGGACTTTAATAAATGTTCTGAAAGAAATATAGAGAAGAATTAATTTAAATGCAAACAAAAATTTTTACAAGAGTAAAAAAATATTTTGAGATGAGTCACAAATGGTGAAGTTATAATAGCTTATAGAAATGGGCAGAAAATAAGCAACAGATCTCCAGAATATGAGCATAATCTTGAAAAATATAAATCTATTTACACTATGGGGTAACTGAATGAGGAAGAAACAACAGAACAACAGACTCCAGGTGCTGCATATTTTCAATGTGCCTGTGCATTGAGCTAGGACCTTTTTGTCATAAATATAAAAAAGCTATGTAAATAAAAAATTAAGAATGACATTATAGCAAGTCAAAAACTTCAAACTCATTAGCCATTGAGATAATAAAAAAGAAAATAATTCTATTATTTCAATAAGAACATATACATTTTCACAACTAGTAACACTCCTTGTTAAACTACTAAACTAAGCCAATAATTTATCAAACTTATACATAAACTTCAAGACATATTATACACAGACATAATAACTACTTCTAGCCTTTAACCCAGTTTTCCCAAAAAATATACTTGGTCACATGAAATTTCTAAAGATGGGATCAACATGTTATTTGCCATGTAAGGAATCCTTTTCAACAGTTTCTCACCATAGATTCCAGTATTTGTTTTAAGTGTGTACTTGTGTCTGCATATGTATTTACATATATCTGAGGCAAAACTTATGCTACAAAACGGGTTCAACATGATCAAGAACACCAATCTTTACACCACCTTATGTAAAGTAATACATTATTTTTTTCACTGTTAGTTATTTTTTATTTTACTTAATAAATACTGACAGTATTATAGCATGTTAAGTTCCTGTCTAAATGATTTACACATGTCAATTTATTTTATCTTCACAACTCTGGGGGTGACCC
Organism: Dolichotis patagonum; assembly: GCA_004027295.1. Classification (NCBI taxonomy): domain Eukaryota; kingdom Metazoa; phylum Chordata; class Mammalia; order Rodentia; family Caviidae; genus Dolichotis; species Dolichotis patagonum. The sequence continues at coordinate 108,490 of PVJX010000404.1, forward strand.
GAATTATTTCCATTTCAAAGATGAGGAGATTGAGATGAACATGTACCATTATGTATCTATTGAATTCTTTTTAAAAAATTAAAACACACAGGTCTGAGAGTGCCTTTGTTTGGATTCAAGTATTAGCTGTCCCTGCAGACAGTACTTGAAGGCTCCATCAGCTGTACAGCAACGCTAGAGACCCAGATGAGAGAGGTGAATGGATGGCGAGGATGGAGGCCTCAGTACTGGCCGAGTCCACTGAAAAGTTCCCAGCCAAGTGGGCTGTTGGGAGGTGGGCAGATGGAGAGAAGTGGGCACTGGGGCTGTGTCTTGTCCTTGACCCCTTCCTGTCTCCCAGTTTTGGGCTCCAGGAGGGGAAGAACTAGGTTGGTTGCAATGTGCTCTTTTGATGCTCCATCCCTGGCCTGGGAACAAGGAAGTCAGCAGATCAAGGTCTGAAACCTGGAGTGCAGATAAACCTTTGGTCCTCAAATTGATTTTCTCCAGCAATTGCTCACAGTGATGGAAACAGGATTAACCTAAGGTTCTCCGGAAGCAATATGCTAAGTAAGAATGAGTTTTTCTTTAATAAAGTTCAATTGTTTTAACTAACTAATGCATTTTCATTACTGTTATACAATTTATAGATTTTTGATCAAAATTTTTGTGGCTTAGCATATAATAATATGGTTCATAGTGCTCTAGACATTATGGAGACTTTCTTAGTTGGTTTAGTGTCTTCAATTTGCTGCCTGTAAAATAGGATCCTAGGACAATGGACACAAATTCTGCACTGAAAAAAATGTCAGTGCCAACATTCACATTATGATGATATCAAAGGGCTCAGAAATAAAGAAGAAAATGTAGCTGCCCATTAATACCCAGTTAGTAACTGTGATACTTCTTTTATAAGCATATCAATGTTACTGAAAACCAGCAAAGATCTAAAAAGAGTGGTAAAATCTCATTTGTCTATCAGCAAACTCAACCTGCTGTCTGTATTCTAGTCTTCACTACCCTCAGAATTCCAAAATCTTATGTCAGAGTCTTTTATAGTAGTCATATACTAGAAAATTTCTCTGGCTCAGTTTGCTCTTTTGCTTGCAAATCAATCATTCCCAGCATTGCCAAGACACTTCAAACATTCAACTGATCTCTGCAATCCAATTATGTATATTCAAAATAGTCAGTATCCCATTGGTAGCAGAATATAACTTACACCACTCTTCAGGTGGCATCTTCCAAAACACTTGTCTTAAAATACATACAGGTCTCTACCAATATAGAGAAGTGTTCCTTCTTTCTTGTATGATTTTGTAAACCAAGTGTGCTATTAACTCACTTTAATCCTTCATAGCATTTGTGTCATCATTTGTCCCAACCCATGTGGCCCTTGTGGTTCCTTGGGTAAAGGACTGTGAGCAGATGAGAAAATAAAGAAGAGACAAAATCTGGGGTTAGGTGGAGCCCCTACTCTCTGGATGAGAGGAAAGAAACTGCCCCCTCAATGCAGAGGCATTTATTTATACATTTAACATCTTAATGATGACACCCAACTGTCCAAGCAATCCACTGTTCAGATTGTCTTAGGCCTAGGTGTTCTTTGGGCTGAAGCAGCTTCTTCACATGGCTTGCCCTTGGCGCTCTTTGTTCTTGGGCAGGACGTGACTCAACCTTGCATGTGTGGTCAATTTCCAGCTTTAATGGCTCCCCACAATCATTCAGTGGTGACTTCATATTTCTTATTGTGATTATAGACTCTGGTCAGTGTTTCTCAGTGGACTCTAAGAATTGCATCAATCTGCACTAACCATTGCACACTGCTTTTACAGTGGTATACTCCATAATTGAGTAAGATAATTACACAATGAATGAAGATAATACTAAGTACAATATATGTCAGATGCGACAGTCAGCTTCCTGCAATTGTAACAAATACATGGGATAACTTGCTTTCAAGAGAAAAGGCATATTTTGGCTTATAATGTAGTAGATTGAGTCTAAGATCAACTGGTGACATAACTTGGGCCCTGTGGGGAGATAGAACATGTTGACGGGTTTGACGCTCCAGAAAATTGCTCACCTCATGGTGTCAGAGGAGAGAGAGGAAAGGGATGGAAGAAGTCCAAATATCCCTTTCCAGAAACTTCCCTGTAGGCTCCCTCTAAACTTTCTACTACTTTCTAATAATGACGAAGTAGGGGCTAAGGTAGGACCTTCGAGGGACATTTCAAAATCCAACTGTAATACCATACATTAAGATTAGCGATAGCAATTATCTCATATTTTCATGCAGAAATTACCTAGGATACTAAAACATGTTACAGTGAAAGCACTGCTTTAAATGTCAAGTTAATTTATTTAAACTGGTAATAATTTTGGAATGAGTGATTAAGTCATCTTTATTAAAGATTACATGCCCACATGTGTAGAATTTTGTTAAAAGAGAAAGGGGAGAACTAAATGAATTTTCTTATGGAGGTGGAGGGGGCAGCATCTAAAGAAAGAACATTAGGAACAAAACATGTTCTCTTTCAATGTAATTAACCTTCTTGTGCCATCTGCATTATTAATGTGATGGGATTATTATACTGTCCTAATGTATCTGAATTTCTATTAATGTTTTCTCCACTAAATAAATAAAAGTGGCTGAGTAAGGGATGACATTTGCTTTAACTGTTCATTATGGACCTCTTTTTTTTCTAAAGCTGTGGTAGTTTGTTAAATACAAACTGTTAAATGGATGGTATTTCATGGGAGGTTTTGAACCTAATTATGCCAAATGTCATCATTTTATTTATTAAAAGGATTTGAAAAACTGCTCTGCAAAGATGATGGATACTTGAACTTCTATGATATTTAAATTGTTCCATTAATTCAAAATAAATTTTATGAAACAGATTGGATTGGCCTTACAAGAAGTTTAAACTGGTAATTAAGCAGAGTTCTTGATGGATAACGTGGAATCCTATGGAATGTACATCTACATACCTCTCAGTAAATTACGTTGTTGAAGAAATGAGCTATGGAGCATCGATTAAGTTAGAATGGAGATATTGCTATGAATTTCTAATTGTGATACAGTATCTATGTTCAAACATTTAGCAAAGCATCTTTCTTAAAATGATGTCATATTTTAAATTTATGATGTTTATATTTAAGGTTTTGTATTGATTTTCAGGAAGGTTATTGCAAATATAAATTAACTTGAATAGTGAAATGAATGTTAAAGCTCATTTTATTTGCATTCTTTTTAAACACATTCTGCATTGATGTTTATTTTTTACCAAATGATTTTGTTCAACTTCCTGAATAGTATCCCTCAGAGTTTTATAGCTGACATTCAAATATTGTAGTTTCCTCTGTAAAATGTTAAGGTTTTAGTATTTTCTGTTTATAAATCACCCTCTTTATAGTTATGATCTAGTCTCTCTTTTATTATCTTTTTAATTTATAAAGTAGATCCACTCTTTATATCATGCTATCCCTTAGTTTTGGATTTTATAATAAAATGAATTCAATTATTATTGGCACTGTAATTTCAAGCACACTTATGGGAATATATTTATGAAAATATATTGCATAGACAAAGTTTGCATTGACAGAAGGAGTTGATTCTGGTGATCTTTTGCACAACATGGTAAGCACAGTAATTAACCATGTGTTAGAAGGAAAGAATGGAATCTCGGTCTCCAACACAAATAAAGGATGAGATGTTGAGTTAGTGAATTATGGTGATTATGTCATTTCAAAATATATCTATGGCTTTTACCTTAAAATGGTATCTTATTTTAAAAAAAGCAAAGTTATTCTTTCATTTGACCACACTGATGTTTTCTAGATCTTCTTCAAAGTGTTGCAAGTATCTTATTACAGTCATACCTGCATTCTGATGTTTGTAGCAGAAGAGCTCACAGTAGCTTACCTTGGAAGTAGCCTATAGCCCCATCAATATATGAATCGATAGAGTAAATGTGTCATACAAAATACACAGTGCAGTACTACTCACACACAAGCATTATCCTGAGTCATTTTCAGGAAAATGTGTGGACCCTGAGACCGAGATGCTAAGCGAAATAAGTCAGGCACAAATTTAAATTCCATATAGTTTCTTGTATATGAGAAACCCAATGTTTAAATGATTTAAACAGCAAAATGGAAAATAGGTGGTAGGAAACAGTGAGGTTAAATTTAAGGAGATGGGAAAGTTATCCAGTAATGGGGAGGCAACAGGGGGAGACGGACAGGGTTAGTAACAAGGATCAAGATGTGACATATATACATACCAGTTTCCTACCATGAATACATTTACTATGTGTTGCTAGCACTCACTCATAAAAATAAGAAATCAAAAGTAAATTAAATTTAGGAAAGAACGCAGGGTGACATGTGTGAAGTGATGCCACAGGCAAATGGAGAAGACAGAGCCAAAGTCCATGACTAACACACACACACACACACACACACACACACACAAGAATTTCCAGAGTCAATGGTTACAACTTGTGGTCATGAAATTCCCTTAGTCAGACTGTTATGTGCCTCAATTTATTTGACTAATGGCTTGTAGCTTTTATTTTAGTGATTTCCTACTTCTTTTGTTAAATTTACTTGTAGAATTTTTGCAGCTATTAGAAATGGTGCTCATTTTTAATTTCCTCAAATATTCATGTTTGTTTATAGCAATGCTAAAGATTTTTGTTCGTGGATTTGTAACCTCCAATTTGGGTGAATTTATGTGTTCAAATAATTCCCATTTTCAGGTGACTTCTTTAGAATTTTATATATATTTAAGACCAAGTAATCTGCAGTCAGTGACATTTTGACTTCCTGCTTTAAATAGTGCTGCCCTTTATTTTGTCTCTTACATTACTGCTCTGGATAGAACTTCTGGTCGAATGTCTAAGTAGGGAACATCTGTGTCTTGTTGGAAACTTGGACAGGTGACTCCAGCTTTACTCCATTCAGTGTTATGGTGGCTTATCACAGAGGACTTTATTGTGCTGAGATACAACAATTCCATACCGAATTTTCTGAGATTTTTATCAGGAAAAATGCTGATGTTTTTTCAAATCTACTTTGTGGCCCATTGAGACAGTTCTGCGGTGTGCTGCGTGGTCTCCCTTCTCTCATGTGTTAAGGCATGGACCTATGTGCACATTGCTACGGTTTAGTTCTATACCGCTCACTGGAAGTATGTGTTTTAAAGTGGGGCCTGCTGGGAAGACCCAGGACACTGGACGGACCGATCCTTATCCTTGGTCCCTTGCTTCTCTCTCTGCTTCCCGGCTGCCACAAGCTGAGGAGCTTTTCACCTCCAGGCCATGTCTGCCGTGGAAAAGCCAGCCGACTTTTCATGAACTGAAGCCGTGAGCTGTCTGGTACTCTCTTGCTCTAATTTGCAGGTGTCAGGTCTTTCCTTCCAGCAACAGGAAAGAAAAATACAAATGAATTAATATAAATTCAATGGTTTTTGCAGTGCAGACAGAATTGATCATGAAGGCTGATTGATTATGATGAATCTTCATGCTGTGATGGATGCAGTTAGCCAATATTTGCTGAAGATTTTGCATTGATGTTTATCAAGAATATTGACCTAAGAGCCAGGAATGTAGCTCAGCAGCAGAACACCTGCCTGACAAGCATGAGGAGGTGAGTTTGATTCCTAGTACATACCTACATAAATAAATAAATAAATAAATAAATAAATAAATAAGAATACTCACCTATACCTTCCTGTTTTGTTTTGTCATTGTTCAGTTTTGGATTCAGGGCAATGTTAGCTTCATAGAAAGAATTTGGGAGGATTCTTCACTCTTCAAGATTTTGGAATGATTTAAAAAATATTAATGTTAGATCTTCTTTAAATATTTGGGAGAAGTTAGTACAGAAGTTGCCTGTTCCAGGTCTTAGGTATAGTTAAGAGTTTGCCCTGGTTTTGTTTCTTTGTTTTGTTCTTTTGGCTTTTGAAGAACCACCTCTTCATTTTGTTGATCTTTTGAATTTTTTGGTCACTATGCCATTTATTTCTTTTCTAATCTTTATCATTTCTTTCCCTGTCTTATTTTGGTTTGCTTCTCTTTTTTGTTTTTTCACATTCCTAGCAATGAAATGGTAGGTTGTTTACATGAGAATTTTCTCTTTTATTTTTCCTAGAAAAAAGAATTTATTATTACAGAATTTCTTCTTAAACAGTCATTGCTATATCTAATAGGTATTTTATGTTTCCATTTTGTTTCACATTTTTAACAGAAATCTTTTCTTAAATTCTTCCTTGACCTATTATTTATTCAGAAGTAAATTATTAATTCTTCATACATGTGTATAGTTTTAGAAGTTTTTCTTACTATTAAACTGAGTTTTATTGCATGGTGGTAAGAAACACATATTTTAAGGATCATAAATAACTAAATAGTAGATATTTTGACATTTATTTTCTATACAACATTAGAAAACGTCATAAACTAAAGCTTTTTCTTTGTAAATTTTTACATTTATTGATGCTACGCATTCTAATATTTGAAACGTGTTGTTTAAGGTTTGTTTATCATACTGACTTAAAGATTAATTATTCTTTTGGTTGAAAGAAAATAACATCAAACAAAACACTAAAGCGTCCAGATTTCCAGGCGACGTCATGGCGGGGCGCGGGGTGCATGCAGAGGTGGGGGAGTACAAGCTGTTCATTTAGGGCCCCTAAGGGGCACCAGCAGCTGTTACATTTTAGCTCTAAAATTCTTGGTAGTTACTCCAACAGCAGACATGAAACTAGGCAAGGGAGATCCGGCCGGCATTACAGTTCCTCTTCGGCATAGAAGAAGGATTTTCTGGGTCCTGACAGATAATGAACCCAGGTTCCTAACTGCGCATTTGTTCACTTGAAGGAGAAGAAACTCCAGCTCATGATGTTCTGCACAGAAACAATCGCACAAGTAGGCAGAAGCTTGAAGTAAATAATTGTTTGCACTTGTGGGATGCTCGAAAATTCGTCTTCTATTGTCATTATTTTCTTATAAAGCCAACAGTGTTTTAATTCATTCTCATGATTAGGCCAGTGAAGTTTTGTTATGACTTTTTATTTATACCAGTATATCAATGCTGCCACCTCTGATAGAATACCTTCCTAATGAACTGACTCATGAGGGGACAGACTGTTGCAGTGCAGGCTAGGAGGCATTTCAAAGCCACCCAACCACAGGTCTTTGCAAAAATCATCCTTTTATTGAGGGAAGATCTTACTTTGGCACAAGCGCACATATTCTACTATCTACACTAATTTATGCCAAAACTCAGAAAAAATTAGTGAAAAGATGTACTGCATAGGACTAGTAATGCAATCTAAGAGTTAAGTTACATATTAGGTTTTAAGAAATGAATGATATGATATGAACTCATTTTTAAAAAGAAATCTCATAATGCACACTGTTTAAATCTTCCTAGTCGCAATAATGCAAGATTTTAAAAGTACAGCAGAAGTTATTCAAGAAATAGGAGTAAGCTACTAGCACATAATATTGAATTATTATCATCAATTAATTCTCAATTTCTGAGAGTGCTGATGAGTTCCTCCCGGTATCTAGCGTCTTACTCCAAAAGAACTTAGCGTGTTGATTACTTGGTGATGATCATGATCAAGATCAAGCATAGCGAGGCTAGTACTCTACAATACCTCAGTGACAGGAATGAACACGAAGCAGGATAGCACTTATTAACACTTCTCCACTTTGCCACAGTGCTTAGCTCACACGTGGGGAGTAGTTTACCCACGGTGAGCACCTGGATGCCCGAGCATTAAACTCTCTCAGGTGGATGCTTCACTGCTGGGTATCGCTCAGAAAAACTTGGACGAGTTGACACCTGCTTCATAGCAGTTGCACAAGGAAAGGAAAACACGCTGATTAAGATATTCTGTTGCACTGAAGCATAAAGACACGTGAAAATCTGGCATCTCAAATTAAGGACTGAAGACACTGTAGAATAGTAATTATATTTTTATATTGCCATTTTACTATTTAATGTATGTGCCCTCGAAGATGTTTTGAACATGATTCATTAAACTGTTTTGTTTGTTTGTTTGTTTGTTTGTTTTACTTAAAGACCACAGGAATCAAACCCAAGGGATTATGGGCATTCAGCAAGGGCTCTACCACTGTACCGCATCTGCATCCTGAAATTGTTTTGTTAGAAAGTTGTACTGTTCGTTAGAAGCCAGGAAACTCTGGGAGGAGAGTATTGCAAACCCTGCATACAAGTGCTGTCTTGTTTCTGGAGAGTTTTTCTTTTGGATCTTATATTTGCTTAACAAGGTGTTGAACTTGATTCTTGTAACATTGTAAGATTATCTACTCTATTTGAATGATATAACACCGTTGCGTCCCAGAGGCCCCTGAAGAAAACCAACAAAAGGAATGCATTTGGCTAATTTCTAAATTTTCTCCTCTGACACATATGACTACACATTTTGTTTTACATGTTGTATACATTTCTTCAGTGGAGGAAGGTATTCTGTGATTCTTTCTTTTCTTTCTGTGAACCTCACAACCAGTTGATTCCTAACTGCTTCTGAAATCTCTTCTCCACTCTCCTACATAAAAGGTTGATGCTCACTACAAGACCTCTGCGCATTTCTCAAGAACAGTATCTTTTTATTAACTTCTTCCTGCCTCAAGTGTTTTGCTCTTGCTCTTTCCATCCTTTACCTACCAACAGTATTCTGTTTGTTTACGGACATATTATCTTTGTCTTTGTGTAGAAACCTTCATCACCTAACCCTGGTAAACCTTGTCAGACTCACAGTATCATGCAACTTCACAATTCTCAGCCAGTGGCTCTGTCTCAGTTCTCTCATTGCTGAGACAAAACACCAGACATCCAAAATCAAGCAATGAAAGGTTTATTTAGCTCACAGATTGTGGATGGTTCAGTCTACCATTGCTGACTCACAGGTAGGTGGTGTGGCAGAGGGAGAACAAACAGTTTGAGGCAGCAGAACACAGCAAAAGCAACAAGTACAAGAGGGATAGAGAGCCTCTGTTCCACTCTTATACTGTAAGCAATTACCCACCCTTCCAGATGTGTGCAGCACTCACACCATCTCCCTGCTCTCCTCTTGCACAGGCTCAGGATGTTTACAAAGTGAGGATCCTGGTCCTGTGCTGACTTAATTTTACTTCTGAATTTCTCAAGTTGATCAGTGTATCAACTGTTACAGGCTCATTTTCCATCCTTCTGCATTGCTGTTGGCCTTGGACTGGCTTGCTAATATTTCATCTGTTAACCCTGATTTTTCCTTCATAACTTTATTTAAACACTCCCTTAAAAACCTGTAAGTTCAGCTTACTACACAACTCTCTCTTTATCACTACTAAATATACTACTTAATGGAAACACAGATTTAAGGAGTGCTTCTGCTATGTGTATCTGGTTATTTTCCTTGTTTCTTGAAGCAGTTTTACCTTACCAGTATTTTGCTAATTTTAGTTAGTGGCTATTAGCTAATAGAATGGTGGGTTTTGCTTAGGTAGTTTGGTTCACTACATATGATGCATGTTATCTTCTCTTCAGGTATTCCCCTCCCCTTCCCTCTTTCTCATTTTTCATAGTTGTCTTTCTAATTTCCTGTCATCTGTTATTTTCCTCTAATTCTTCTTCTCCTTTTTCTCTCTTTTCTTCTTCATCTAAAGTTACATTTGAGAAAAAAAAACATTCAATTTTTGATTCTCCCTGTCTGGTTCATTTTGCTTAACTTGATGGTTTATGTTTTTGTAAGCTACATAATTTCATACTGATTTATGGTGATCATTCCTTTGTGAATATATGCCAGGTTTTCTTTATCCATTAATTTCTTGATGGGCTTATAGATATTTTTGCATAGTTTTGCTGCTGTTAGGAGTTGTGCTGCAATAAACATTGCTATGGTGGTATTACCTCAGTGTGCTGTACTGAATTCTTTGCAGAATATACCAAAGACTGGGTGAAATGGAGTTGTATTGTAGTCATGATTTGCATTTCCCTGATATCTTAAAATATTGAACCTTTTTTCATATAATTATTGGCCATTTACTTTTTCTTTTGAGAATTTTCTATCATATTTTGCATTTATTGGTTGAGTTATTTTCCCCCCTCTGGTGTTAACTTTTGAGTTCTTTAGGGTTTCTACAGATTCTCTGTTGGAAGACAGGCAAGGATTTTCATAGGTTGTCTTCTCATTATGTTGATTCTCTTCCTTTGGGAGGCAGAGGATTTTTACTTTGATGTACTTCTTTTTGTTAATTCTCACTATTATTCTGCATGTTCCTAGAGCTTTTTTTAGGCAGTCTTCACCCATGGTGATGCCTTCAAAAGTTTCCTTTGTATTTTCTTCTAGAAGTTTCAATTGATTTTTCTGCATGGTGAGAGACAGGTATGTACTTGCTGTCTTCTATACCGATATGAAACTTTCAGAAGCACCAGTTGTTAAAGATATTGTCTTTGCTCCAACATGTTATTTGTCCCTTTGCCAAAAAATCAGATAGCTGTCAGTATATGCTTGTTTTTGTATTGTCTATATTGTTGGTATACATATGTGTTGTTGTGTTGATACTAAGTTGTTTTTCATAATATGGCTTTGTAATATATTTTTAAATTTGGCATTATATATCTCTAGCACTTCAATTGGTGTTCAAGATTGTGTTGTCTCTTCAGGCTGTTTAGTGCTGTCCAAAGAAATGTAAGATTATTTGTAATTCTGTAAAAAAAGTCATTGGTATTTTGATGGAGTTGCATTGAAGATATAGATCACTCTTGGTAATACTGTGATTTTAATAATATCAATTCAGCTTGTTCATGAATGAGGGTGGTCTTTCCATCCATTATCTCCAATTTCTTTCTTCAGGGTTCTACAGTTTTCACTACAGACATCTTTAGCTTTCTTGTTTATATTTATTCTCACTTACTTTGTTTACCAGGTACTAAAATTCCTGACTTTTTAAAAGGTTTTATGAAACATTTGGTGAATAAGTATATTTTTTGATAAAAAGTATAGAATTCAGCCATAGTATAGAAAAGGATATACTAAGCGAATATTTCACTTAACTTGTTTTAAGTTACTGCCAGTTATGGCAGCAATTCCACTGTCTTTAGAGTTTTACTATGAAAGCAGAACACCATTCATTTTCCAAATTTTCCTGTGGTGAGTCCTGTCAACAGTGTAGTAACAAATGAAACATACGGTAAACTCGCAGGTTGCATGACTCAGTACCATTGTTATTAGTATTATTATTATTGTGCACAAAGTTAAATTTAGACTCTCTGAAATTTTCATAATCCTTAACTCAAGATTTAGATTTGTTACACTTTGATTATCTTAACTCAATATTTTATCTTCTAAATGCAGTAGTTATCATCTCTTTATATACAAGGAAAAATGAGTTTTACACAATGTTGTGAATAAATAGAAACTCAGATTAGCTTGGTAATAGAATTAAATTTTATGATAACATGCCAAGCAAGTTAAAGCATATAAAAATACTTTAACTGCTGACATACAGAAGATCTTAATTTATTGTTATTCATTTGATGAAGAGACTAACAGGTCTTTGAGTATAATTTTTCTTCATAGTTTTTATCTTGTAAAAATTTAGAAAAAAAATAATCAGCCAATGGAATTTACACAGATTCAAATTAATCCATTTGATGACAGTTTCTGGCAGATGGTAAATAAATGGGAGAGAGATTGTGCTGTCCTTTTATTTATGCATAGATTTTTTGATGTAACAAAAATGTTTACAATATCAACTTACACTGAAATGAATCATTTCAGATGTTTCATTTTATGTAACTTGAATATATTTCTGAGTAGTGAATTTATTTTGAAATTCATAAAACTTTTTATGATTGGCAGAGTGAACTGATAGCTTGAATCTAGAACTTTGGGGAAAAAGTAAAAGCATACAGTGTTCCTTTTTAAGGATTCAAAAATCGTAGCAAATACAACAATTTTTGAATCATAGAATTTAAATTTACATACACGTACACATGTGTACAAATGTTTAAATGAAGCCTAAAATGGCTTACTTCCATCCAAAATTCTGGGTCTTAGAATTCTACTTAATTTAGCTGCAATGAAACCCTGAAATGTTTAGTTGCTATAAGTCAGCTATTAACATGTGACCTGGTCTGGTTTGTAGATCCCTGAAGAAAAGGCAAGGTTTCTAGGGAGATTATTTGTATTACTACTTTTGTTAATGATTGCTTAAAATCCATAAATATGGAAAACCTTCAAAAGTAAAATCTTATGCTTTAAAGCTATGTCTCTATTATAAATCTTGAAACATAAAAAAACTAATATGAAATATCACAGCTAAGCCAAAGCATATATTCTTAGCGTATAATTATTAGTACATTCAAAAGTAGTTGCTAAGGATTAAGAAGCAATGCATTCCTTTAGTACAAGTCATATTTTGATTCATTTTCAGTATATTTAATCTTTTGCATAATGTGTTCTTTGTTGTTAAGAGAGACAATGAAAAAATGTTAATGTTTCTTCCTGATTTATCTCCCATGCTACATTCTTACAGCACAAGTTATGATTTTCCTCAATCTTGTTGATCTAGCACCAGATCTGAAGATTAAGTGGAAAGGAAAATGTATACATAATGTAGATAATTAAAATAAAACACAGATGGAAGATGTTTAGTCTATTTTCATGGTTCTACATGAATTTAACATTTCCTTCATTTTCTATCTTATGGGTAACATCAGATATTTGCTATTAGATAACATAAAGCTTTGAATGAGATTATTATATTGTAGCAATATATACTAATATTTTATTAGATATTTCATTGATTTATGAAATTATATGCTTATGCTCCAATACTGTTGTTTTTCATAGTAGTTTAAAATGCAGTGGAGTTATTTTCAACTGCTCCATTTAAATCTTTAGTATAGTAGTTTTCTTCTGTGTATATTAAATAGGAATGAATTTTTGAGAAACCAATTAATTTTTCTCATTAGAATACAGATTTTTAAAAATTCATTAATTTCAATTTTAGAAATTAATTAGATGATAAATAATAATAACATTCATCCTAATGTGGAAATTATAACAAGTTAATTAATCTTAATATGTGTACATTGTTCATTCATTAAAGAATATATTTTGCTACTGTTTTATAACCAATAAAAGTCACTGAATGGATTTTTATGCACAGAGGATATATGAGCAACAAGGTTTACAATCTTTTGAAACATTGTCAGGAGTAAATCATATATATCAGAAAAAAAATCACTGAAATTTGAATTTAGATTGGATTCTATTTGATCTTTTCCCTCATTTTTGCACCATATAAAATTCCATAGTTGCAATGCAAGGCAATGTTCCTATAATTAATGTAATTAATGACCATCTATAAGTTGAATAGCACTTTGCTAATGCAGAAACATCTTGAACAAGGGACCACACTTTTTCCAACAAAAACTTTTCCTTAGGGAAATAACCACAAAAGAATCAATGCCAAAATATTATTACTCAATTCAGTGTTAAAAAGAGACCCTCTTTTAAATCAAGCAGTAAGAGAATACAATGTCTTCTCTTAAATTTAGTCCTGCATTGTAATTTCCCAGGAGGATATAGGAAAACAATATTAAGCTATATAATCAATTCGTTGTTATGGAGCCTGATGTGTTCTACATGGCATTTACTTGCAGGCATGTACTTCAGTTTGTTGATGTACATTGGGAATTATCAAAAAAACTTCAGTATCGGAACTGCTCTAGCCTCATCTCATTTTAGTATATTATTGGTATTGTATATTATTTTATAAGACTAATTGACTATTAAGTTACATCATGCTGAAACTCCACCTACGGACCTGGATTTTGGATTGGGAGCACAAGAAAAAAACCGTAGCATTCATTGATATTTCATTAGGATATGACTCTTTAAAAACTCTGCTGAAAAGTTGGCTTTTGTAGAATTGAATTTTAATCAGGTACTGAACAAAAAGGCTTTGCTGCCAAGGAGAAATAAAATTAGTATCTTACTTTAGTTTTACCATGAAAGCAAAGGTAGCGGGTCCTTGACCTCAGACTATGAAAGACTATTTAATCTTGTTTTATGCCTGTTTGTGAGATGTAATAATAACAACGACACTGCGGGGATCCACTCAACCGTTAAAAGACCAGTGAACACAGCATCAGGAAAGATAATAAAGACAGTTTCATGTATAGAAAAGAATTTATTGGTTTTCTAGGTTGGGATCTGGGCCAGAAATGAAAGCACTAAAGACTAGCTGGGGGCAGTAAGTGTGATTTAATACATTCCTGGCAGAGCACACTTAGGAGAATACTCAATGCAATTATGTGGATGTCAACTCTTATGAATCACAACACACAGAGTGCATTTGTTAAAGCGTTGCTGAGAATTTCTTTTTTTCTGATAAAAATATTTCTGTTTGTCACTGTCATGCAGAGCAAGTAAACACAGAAGAAGAAAATAATTTTTGAGGGCCAAATAATTTTGGGGATTCTCGACTTTGTTCAAACAAATTATGAATTTATAGGGATGAAGAAACATGAAAAAATAATGTTCGTCTCTTGAGACATGATTAGCAAATACTTTATCAAATAGTTAATTTTTCTGAGTGCATTTGAAACATTTGAAAGCTCAATTTGCCATAAGTTAACCAGAAATCATATATAAAATCTGATTCTATCCATGTAGAAGACAGGGTGAAAGTTAGACAAACTAATGCCTGAATAGTTTGGTCAAAAGTTGGTCAAATTAGCCATTGGGTGTTTTGTTTTCTTTTGTTATGTTGTTTTTGAGGCAGGGTCTCCATAGCAGATCGAGATTTCTCTTTTTTCATATTATTTGGTGCCATTGAGATATACATAATGATCATTCATCCTAGGGAATTTGTACCTGTACCTGATACATTTTGTTACTTCTTTTTTCTCACTATAGAGGACTTTAAAATCCATGAAATAGACAATTGCAGAGAAGTTCATACTGATATACACACTACGAAGTAATTTCCTAAAGACAAAACTAGCATGCGTGAGTTGTAGATAAATAAAAAAATAGCATATTTTTGTGCCGATATCTTGTAGTTAGAGTAAGTTCTTCAAAGATAACAATATACAGTGTATTATTTATTGTTATTCTCCTATTATTTTGTTTTGAAATTATTTTCCATAAAAGAAATATACAATAAATATATGTTGTGATGAAACTTACGTTTTTGATTACTAAAATTATGTAACAGTAACTGCAATGATAGAGAAACTTTAACCTCAAACTGTCAGAAGACTGAAAAGGTATTAATGGATTTTCCTCTAAAATATATATGATTCCAACTACCTAAGCAGTCATTTCAAAAATTGATTACCAAATTTTTCCTGAAATGCAGATAATCCTCGTAAGTTTCTTGACCATTTCACCCAGATGGATTTACTATAGTGGACATTCATTAGGAATTCTATCATCTCAAGACTTATTCCAATCAGGCTGTTATCACAACACATCACCAGCCAGCTGCTTCCTCAGCAGACACTGGTGTTCTCACAGTTGTAGAGCTGAAACTCCAGTGCCAGAGGACCAGCCTGGTCAGGTGTACCCCCAGCTCCTTTTACTTCTGAGAGCCACCTAGGCTGCACCCTCAGAGAGGACACAGAAGGAGAGTCGTGTGTCTCTTTAGGTATCCATTCTCCTACCATCATGGCGCTCTGCATACATGAAGCCACCCAACTTGGTTCCCTCCCCAAAGAACCTATCTCCAAATATCATGTTTGGAGATGAGTTTCAATATAGCAGCTTTAAGAGAAGATGCAACTCAGTTTATAACCCAATGAATTCCTCTTTGAAGGAAAGTAGTATTTAAAAGAGACCACTTGCCTAATCTACGCATTTTCCATTTGGTAAATAGATCATTGAAATAGTCCACATGTCAACGCTTAGTATTTTATAATTGATTTTGATTGACAGAGAGCATAGAGAGGCAAAGCTGCAGGGGCATAAGTCTCCTCAAATAAATGATTAGGAAGACCAGTGGGAGGCTCTGTACAAGAGAAGTCTCCTTATGCAGCAAACTGACTTCCTAAAACAACACATGGGTCAAATTAACCATTGGGTGTTTTGTTTTGTTTTGTTTTGTTTTTTGTTTTTGAGGCAGGGTCTCCAAAACAGATCGATACATCTCTTTTTCTAATATTAATTTTATTGGTGCCATTGAGATATACATAATGATAATTCATTCTAAGTAATTTTCACCTGTACCTGATACATTTTGATATCTCTTTTTTCCAATTTCTTTTCCCTCTCAGCAACCCTTTTCCTTTCCTTATTTATAAATCTTTGTTTCCATTTTATCCTTTTCCCATTTTTCCCATTTTTCAATTTTCCCTGTCTTGCCCCTACCCCACTCCCCCAGTTCTCTTTCAGGATATCTATTGAACTTTACTTGCACCTTCCACTTCTCACAGGGAAATGATGCAGTATTTACATGCTTTTCTGATTCATTTCAATTATGAGTATGGCCATAAGGGCCATACATCTATCTATAAATGTCCCAAGTTTATTTTTGTTTATGCTAAGTAGTATGCCATTGTATAAAATAACACATCTTTTTTATTCATTCATTGGTTTATGGCCATTTGGGTTGTTTCCAAGATTTAGTTATTACAAACTGTGCTACTGTAAACCTAGGTGTACATGCATCTCTATGCTACGATGCTTTTAATTCTTTTGGGAAGATACCAAGAAGGGGAATAGTTAGGTCAAATGGGACCTCTAGACCTAGTATCTTGAGGAATTTCTACCCTGATTTCCACAGTGGTTGTACTAGTCTACAGTCTCACCAACAGTGGAGAAGGTTACAGCCCCAGGTCTTATTTTATTTTGAAACAAGGACTATTTCACTAAGTTCTCCATGTTCGACTCAAACCTGCTGTCTTCCTGCCTCTGTTTCCCAGACTTCTGGACTTGTGTATGTCCACAGGACTCAACCTGCAGGATGTGTGGAAAAAGCAGAGTCTCCATTGCCCAATAGACACGTATGATTATTGGCCCCTGTGTTAGCCAGTACAAGTCTGGCATTTCCTCTGCAAAGTTGCATATTTATCAGTAATATATTTATAATTCCATTTAAAAGTTAAATATACAAATCTAAAATTTTAAGTTAATTTTTTGGGAACTTAACAGTCACACAAACAAAATATGGACAAAAAAAACTCTAAAAAAAAAGGTATAATTCAGTTCAATTCCTCTGTCATCCCAGAATACCATGGTCATATGTTATTGCTGTGACTCTTCACTAAGATACACTGTTGGATCTTTACTTCTATAGTAAGAGCTATTATCCTCAATAGAACTCTCCTAGCAGGTTTACAAAGTTGATTTTGGGAGTGGGCATATTTTCTCACTACAGAAAACAAAATGACATGGATGCCTCCAAATATTGAATATACTTAAAATCTACAGAGCAGAATTAAAAATTAGTGAAATATCTTTGTTGACATAAAACCTACTGGAACTTGACAAGAAGCCTCTAGGCAAAGTGAGGAATAGACTGAGTATGCTGGCTCTTTCTCAGTCGAGAAAATTGTATTGCACCTAATTGCATGATACAGATTTATTCCTTTTGCAACGCTGATAATACTCCATGGTGACAATGACTGTGATGTTAAGTGGAAAAGCATAAAACAATTTGAAGTGTTTTATATGCTCTCTCTGAGCATTATCCTTAGTTGTTAGCAATAAACTATACGGCTCTAAATGCTTTGTTTTTAATTATTCATCACACTTGACATATTTACATGTGTTAAGTTTGTTTGTTGCAACTTTACAGATTACTCTTGGGCAGGCTTCTCCACTAATATCTTATTTCTAACTTTGTTAGATTATGGCCAATATGGCAAATAGTATTTCCCCATCATATATAATGTAATCCTACTGTTCAGCAGTTGATGAGTAACTAAATGGTAGGTTGGTGTTCAATATGCCAATCAGGTTCTATATCACATTTAAAACTCTAACATGGATAAACACAGACATTGAGTATCACTGGATCTGAGCTTCATTTTCTAGGTTACGGAGAGAGGGCTCCTGTATTTCTGCAGTGACTTGTCTTGCAGGGATCCAGTTTTAACATATCCTTATCTATCGTGCTCTAGGTATCCCTTATCATCTGTCTGAGGTCCTAGAACCTTATTATTAACTCATTCCATTTATTTATGAAGACAGAATGATTTTTGTACCCAAAATAAATTTGAGTAGTTCATAAGTGGAGATAAAGTGCATTAGTTAGGGCCATATTGTTTCTTATGCAGCACGATTCATGGCACTGAGGCACATCAGGAATCTTAACACTGGAGCGACAACTATTAGGAGAAAATCTATTTAGATCAGGCTGCCAGTTTTGTGTGAGAGGAAGAAATGTACCACTCTCCCAAGTAAAGTATGGGATACTCACAGCTTTTATCATGTAGTAAAGGGTAAAAAAAATATTCCCAAAACGTGACCACTAAGGAGGGAATTGAGAGGGCGTCAGCTTGTGTCAGTCTGATTTGCTTAATTGAATTGTTTCCCATAAAGTTTCACATATAGAAGACTAAATTTTGCATGTTGACCCTCTTTACAGGTAGAATTTTCTTTCTACATTGTTGGTGGGGTGTAAACTACTTAACACTGTCATATAAATCAGTATTAGAGAATCCTCAAAAAGTAAAACTAGACATTGCATTTGACCCAGCTATTCCATCTCTAGGTATTTTCCCAAATGAGATAAAGTCATCAGATTACAGTAATAAACTCATTTCCATGTTTACAGATACACAGTCCATAATGGCTAAATCTTGGAAGCAGCCTAGATTGTCACAAAGGGATGAATGAATGCAGAAAATGTGGTATTTACATACAGTGGAGCACTGTTCTGTCACATAGGATAAACTTGAGTCATTTGTAGGAACTCGGATGCCCTTTGAGACCATAACATGCAGTAAATTATGCAAGACACATAATCTTAAATATTGCATGGTTTTCGTTATATGAGAAAACCCAATAAGTTATACAGCAAGAGAAAATATAATAGGAGACAGGGCGATCGATCTTTTGCATAAGGGAAAGGGCCGAGTTACCGAGGGAGGGAAAGGCAGGAGAGAGGAGGGGATGACACGTTGGGATGCGCTGCGTGCATGCACCAGCCCCTCACTGGGGACATCATCATTGCTCACTGCACACATTTACAAGTAAAATAATGAGTGGTAAATAAACACAACTACAATTAAGGGAGGGTTTTGAGGGATTGATTGACATACAATGAGGTCATAAATGTGGGTTCCTTACCTGACTGGAGTACAAGTCTTAAAAGAAGGGAAGATGGAAAGTTTGCCCGGGCATTCTGTGCACCCACAGAGCGAGGTACCGGGAATTCTCACCAGCACACAGAGGAAAGTCAAGCGACAAAGCCCTCACCAGAAGAACTGAATAAAGATATTAAGCAGATGTCCATAAAATATCACTTTTCTTGCTCCTTTCTAAAATTATTTGTTTCATATACCATTACTTAAATAAGCAGTAATACAGTATCAAGGTGATATATAATAGCCAAAATAGGTTTGGCTTTGGAACAAAATGAAGTACTCTGGACTAACTGAATTATAAGGTCCCTGTTAGTAGAGAAATTTAAATGACAGCAATCATCATAAAGAAAGGCAGAACCACTTGCTAACTGTTAGCAGAGAACAGAAAAAGGAAAGGAAAACAAGTGACTGACCTGCATGGACATTCAAGGCAAGATCAAAATTGTATATTTTAAAATAAGCATAATTCGTATGATGTAACATGATAGATAGACAGGATGTTGTTAAGATATTTAAATGCTATACAAATCATTTTTACATATTTGCACTTTATTCATAAATTAATTTGCAACTGTCCTTTCATTACGACACTTCTAATCTTGCTTACAATTTCAAGGTGCAATTAATTCACATCTCAAAAATTCTGAACTGGGCAAACAGACCAAGATTTAGATGCTGTTGTTATCGGTACAGATAGAATATTGCTTAAGTCAATGCCCATTTTTATGATGAGAGAAAATGAAATCTAGTTGGGAGTGACAGAATTAATGAACCCCATAAAATTATTTACGAAGAAAATAAATCCACAGGAGGTGCTAAATACAAATTCTCTAACGAACGTCTGAGTGATGCAAGTTTGGAATACAAGTTTAAAGAAAAAATAATCAAGATTCAGGCAGAATTCCAACACAGGTGATGGATTCTAGAGATAGAATTGTGGTAGATTACTGAATATATATCCACAATGTATGCTAGGTTTATTTTCTTCCATAAAGGGATGAGTTCTATAAGTCACTTCAACTGTGTTACAGAGATGTGTGCCTCTTCTGGAATTTATCTTTTTTATTGCAATGTGAATACGAATTTTAGTTTTTGAATTTGTGACTTGTTGTGTCTTGACTTTATGTGACCAGAAAGAACACCATAAATTACATTGTTTAGAATATCTTGTCCTGCTTAACTGTAATGTTGATAAAGGTGATATCTTTTTGTTCTGTTTCATATTTCACCCAATTTTAGTTTATTATAAAATATAAAGCAAAATTCTCAAACTATTTTTTCAGTTATCTACATTTTTTTTTTCTGACTGGGAATCAAACTCATAACTTCACATTTACCAGGCAGGTGCTATGCCACTGAGTTATAACCCTAGGCCTGGAATCTACAATTCACACTGCCCCATTTTCTACACAGCTGTATTCAGTTACTCTAGAGATGTGCCTACAATGACTTTTCTTGCAATTAAAAATGATCACTTTCTCCTCTGTTTCAACTTACAATCTTAGTGGTCTACATGATTTGATGAATACAGTTAAGAACATAAGTTTGAGAATCATAGTGCAAATACTGCAACAAGAATTAGAAAATATCTTCTGCACCTAATAACATTCACATGCATGTCCGCAGGGCTTTCAGGTTCCAGGTAGCTATTGGGGGATAGAAGAGACCTGGAATCACTGTGCTGTGCAGCTTTGTTCCTAACCCTGAGAGTGGAGCTCACTGTCAGGTCCCTATGGTAATGAACTGAGGTCAGCAGGGTTACTAATCCTCAGCCTCTAAATGCTGAGCTCTTGGTTCTGCTACACCCTTTCAAGCCCAGCAGCATTTAGAGATGTGAGGTTTCCCAGCTCTATTAGGGGAGGAAATCATGGCAGAGTTAGAACAGCTCACACACATGCCAGGAAATAGACTAAGACTCGGCGAACGACATCCGCTTCTATGCTAATAGTATTGCAAAATTATTGAAAACCTAGGCAAAGAGCAACGGAAGTGAAAGAAGTTGAATTTCTTTTTAAACCATTAGGGTAGGTGCTACCTCCATCTGGAGAATGCATTTTTAAATTGCTTTCTATCTAAGCAGGCATAAACAGCATTAGCTGAAAATCATGAAAAAATAATTTTAACAGGTGACAAAAAATGCAGTAATGATAAAAAGGAAATAAAGCATTTTAAAATGAATATTAATGAAAATACATCAACTTTGTGCTCTCAATTTTAAACATACTGAGCCTTGTTCTATGTTTCACACAAGACCATCCTACATTCTCTTTTGTGTTCTAGGGTTCAGTGCCCCCAAGTACAATATTTTCTCTGCTTATGGATTTTGAACCTAATTAATCAATCTTCAAAGGGAAAACATTGAAATCACAAAACCTGCAGGTGTTTATCACATATTATTATGTTCAAAATACTGCTATTATGTCATCACACAACTGGATGTGATGTATCTTTCTGCCAAATTAATCTGTTCCTTTTAATCAAATATCTCTACTTATTCTGGTAATACCATTATATGGACATCTGCTTTGTCCTACGCTAACATAGCCTCACCAGCTTTCTTGTGAGCAGTCCTCTTATGGTACATGATTCATCCATTTTTCCTTTCACCATACCTGTGTCACCATGTAGAAAATGTGTCTCACAGAAGCCACGCATGGTGGGGTCAACACTCACGTACTCTGTGTCCCTTGGGTAGGTTGGACTCTACCATCTTTCCCTTTGTTTTCTATGGAAACATTCTGTCCAATCATTATCTTATCATCCTGCCAATTAAAGACACAGTTGTTCTATGCCAATTTATCTTTTCATGTGGCTTGTAAAATTGTCTTTCCTAATTTTTAGCAGCAATAATATTTTAATGGTTTTTATAAAGTTCATAAATTGCCTACTTAAATTGTTTAATCTCTTAACACAATATTATATTGCTTTCTATATACTGTAATACCTTCACAGTGAGATGTCATATTATAAGCTCTGAATACTTCTTTCTCTGTTTAAAAAATTACCTTTGAATAATATGAAGAAATAAACCTGTAGACAATAAAGCGGTTAGGAATTTCTGCTCATAGGTGAGTGTGCTTTTGTCTATGGAATTCAGTTCAAATTTTCTTTGTGCACAAGTCTCTCAAAATAACTCCTTGCATGATATGAATTTTAAGTTTTTTGTTTTTATTCCATTGTTCTCTTTGAAGTAGGGGGAAAAAAAAGACGCACATTCTTCTATAGCCTACCTGGAGGTGAAATTCCCATGGTACTTGTTTTTAAAGTAAAGTAATTTGATTTTTCAATTTTTCTTCAAGCAGGACTCCAGAAATAGAGCAAGTCCTGTGGTAATAGCTTGATATAACTGCTGGAGATTTTTCACGCGTGTCCAGACCCGCAGAAGCCTAGGTTACGAAGTGGCTCTGTCAGTGTTAGCTGGCTAATATGGTCTGTTTACCTCTTCTCCTACGAAGTGGGTTTTAAAAGTAACAGCATGGTCTCTTAGTCCCACTGCATACCTCAAATCCCTAGGAATTTAGCAACTTATTATGATTCATATTTTCAATTCCTTTTCATCTTTAGCAGCTGGTGAGTTCTTTTTCTCTTTTTCTGGTTAGAGGGTTAGGTTGTAAGCAATATGCATGCTACTGTATTGACTTTCTTTATTTGAAACAAAAAGAGGGGCTGACCCTTTTGTGTGGGTCAGAAATCAGGTGATGCTTCTAAGTGAAACTTTCCTGAAGTCAAATGCACTTACTGAATCCACAAAGACTTTCTTTACTCGTTTTGAATAGGTCCACATGGAAGTTGTGTTGAGTACCTCCTACAACTCTTGATTTCTTTTGACTATTGAAAAAATGTGTTGTGACTCAATTGGTATGGTATTTCACAGTGAAGTTACACAGTCTGACATATTTAAAATTCTAATGAATAATGCATAATAAATAATGAATGCATATTTATAACTGCAAATCCTTATATTATCTTAAAATTAGTGTTATTTATAATATTAAAAAATCAATTAGTTGATAAAATATTTGAGTGTAGACTTCATTTACATTTTATTTTATTTTTTATTTTAAAGAGAATAAAACAAAAGAGGGCAGAACAAAGCAGATCAGAACAGAACAAAATAAGCAACACAACACTTTACAATAAGACAACCAGACATTAACAGTAGCTATCAAAATATCTCTTTCTCTGCTATAGTTGAGCATAGTTTCAGATACAATAATATCAAACATAACACAATAGTATAAAACCATTCAAGAGAATGAAAGAATTACAGGACATTCTGAGCCAAATAACTATGATCAATGGCTACTATAATATCTCATTTTCAATAAAAAGGTTTGTTTATTATATATTAAAATCCCAATAAGACACAACATAATAGAATCGATGGTAATAGGAGAGTACTACAAACATTTTAAAGGCATGACTGCCACTATGACCCCAAACTATCTATCTAGTTACTCATCTCTTATTTTTTTCTACTTCGTTGTTTAGCAGAATCCCCCCCAAGGTTAGAGATTTTACAAAGGGGAAGCAAACCAGGAAGTGGAGTTGAGGAAAGGAGGAGGGGCACGGGATGAAAGGAAAAGAAGCTGTGGTTTGTTCATGCCCCAAGCGCCCACAGTGAGGCATCATGATGTACAAAGTAAACATCTGCTGAATATCCAATGGGCTAGAAAGGCAATTCACTTTCTTAGTGGTACTAGAAAAATCCCATGGCTGATTTCAGTTTTGCCAATAAATATCTGCTGCATTGGAAACTGTGATGAGCCACTCTGGGGCAGTTATGATCTGGGGTCTGTCCTAAGTCAGACATTTTGAATGCATGGAAAAATGGTTAATCCCATATGTAAACAATACACTTTTACTTGGAAAAGTGTAAATGGATCCTAAGCTGAGAAACTACATCAAATACTAAGTTTAGTGATAAGTCTACTAGCTTTAGTAAATTTCATCCAAAGTGGTAAAATATCAACTACATTAATTCACACTACATTCATGTTAAATAGTTCTACCTACAAATATGGAGCAGATTCAGGTAAGGTCTGCCCTCTACTGCAAAGGTAAAAAAACTATAATGAATATTGTAAGACAACGCGTAACCTCGCCGTGGTTACACTTCTACCCTCCTCTGCTTAACCCACTGAGAAATCTGCATTCCTTTGATATATGTTACCATAATATATAGTTCTGTCCATCTTTAACACTTTAGTTCCTTCTCACTGGTCTGAAAGCATGTTGATGATATCGGTATCATTTTGATAAAACAGTTCTCTTAAATAGGTGGCTTACATGATAAATATCCTACATTTACACTTCTGGGTTTACTAAAGTCATTATCAATGCCTATCTCATGTGGTGTGAGAAAAAACATATTTTCACTTGGTTTCAGAAAATATACTAGGAAAGTTTAATACTTCTTTGTTTGTCATCTAGAAAGGTAGTGAAAAGGAAAAGGCAGAAAAAGGAAACTCGGTGACAAGGGCATTTTAAGCATCCGGAGTATCATCTTATAAAGGCTTGAGCATGGATGAAAATGAATGAATCTGACAATAAGTGTTATTCAGAGTCTGAAAATGTCAAAGAGGTGCAATTAAGGCACAAAATTTTCAGCTCTGCAAACGCTTGGCAAGATCACATGAACATATAGAATGCATTGTGTTTGTACAGAATTTAGTGTTATTCTGCAGGTCTGTAATTTAGACTTACTCATTCTAAACACACTGTATTTAATCTTTAAATGCACTTAATTATATGGAAGCATAAATAATATAGTGCCTAACAAAAGAGAGTGAGTTAACGACATCAATGCAAATAGAGCAATGTATAGCACTTTCTGGTAAGAGATATTTTTTCTCAATTACAAATCTTCATTAATACTTTATAAAGTAGATGTCTGCACAAGCAAACTGAAGACACATTTCTAGCATACAGCTATAAATTCTTGCTTTCATAATTATAGGTAGCTTTCAGTTCATCCAAGCAATTGACTAAAAAAGTCAAGCATACTTGACTTTTTTGAATTATATGCCACAAATGCTCTCTACATGTGCACATTGAAAAGTCAAGTATGTGCTAATTTCTTCTAGAAAGAGGTCAAATATTTATGATTAGGGGATTAACTTGCTAAGAAAGAGATGAAATGTCCAAAAATGCAGCCTATGACTTGTCTACATTTGAGTTATTTGATAAACACACCACATTTAGAAGTATATTGGGATCAAAGGGGACAATGAACAAAGGGAAAGAAAACCTTCCATCCTGCTTTTTTAGTATAAAAGATGGGCTCTGATTTAGCTATACAAAGGCTTGGAAAATCACATGAATTAATAGAATGTATAAAGATCTAAAATGAGACAAAAATAATAGTATCTGAAAAAGAATCTTTAACCTGTCTGGGAAAATGGTTGTGGTGGTGGAAACAGACTAATTAAGAGGAAGTTTGCCATCGTTTGGCTGTTGTTTTGCTCTGCAGTGTTTCATACATCAATATTATAACTCAGAAATGAGGTGTAAGTTGCTATTATTTGTACAAAGCTCTTACTGCCTGCTCCTAGCCATGCGCAACACATTTAAAACTTTATTAAATTATTTTTATTTTGATACAACTTTGTATTCTGTGATTGTTTTCATTGTATTAATCACAGTAATGTTTCCATTTGTCTACAGTGAAAAATGGTCGTACATAATTGATCTAAGTATTCTTTGACCCAGTCTGGTTCATGCTTATGTACATTGAATTCTTGGAGTAATTTCTTCCATCTATCTTCACTACACCCACAACTTCTTCCCAAGGTTGCAAAGATTTGATCTAAGATAAATTTCTCACTTTGGAGACAGAAATTTATGAAGCTACCAATTGATCAATTGATCAAATGACTACATAATGTGGATAAGGACTAAGACCTCCCAATTTCATTGAGCTGTTGTTATATCAGCTTTCAATACTTTTGTTTGGTTCACATTTAGAAGCTTAACATTTACTAAGCTTAATTATGAGAATTGAGTATACCAATCAAATGTACAATTCCTTAAAGCGAGAA
Source organism: Dolichotis patagonum (assembly GCA_004027295.1). Classification (NCBI taxonomy): domain Eukaryota; kingdom Metazoa; phylum Chordata; class Mammalia; order Rodentia; family Caviidae; genus Dolichotis; species Dolichotis patagonum. Next base: position 134,853 of record PVJX010000404.1, read on the forward strand.
GAAATTTTGGAATGCTTCTGAAGTATATTGGCTATGTCAACATAAAATCTAAAATGATGGTGGTTACTGACTAATTGATTAATTTATTGATCAAATATTTATAGCAGTGAATAAAGTGTTTCCCTTCCTATAGCTAGACGAAGTAAGACAAAATAAACCCATGTTGGCTTATTTCATGCTAATGACTGATATAGAAAAAATTAAAGTGGAATAATAGGACAGTGATTACTGAGATGGCAATCATGAAAGTTTAATTGAGCTTAGATTGTCATTACTGTATATCTAGCTCAAGGTGGTCTGGTATGTTAATCAAATCCGAAATGTTAGAGGGGCAGCATGCTATAGTTTAAAAAGATGCCTTCATTTTCACTGTGGAAGATTTTACTTCACATTAATGCCAGCCAGTATCAAAAACTCATTCGAGGAATGAATCCTATCAGTCACTAACCCTCACAGCGCAAACATCACATTCAGACAGAGAAGACTCAGGATAACCTCTGTGCAGCTTGACCAAATGATCCAACGATTTGATTTGCCATGAAAAATGATGCATCTCTCCAGTGTAAAAAACTGAAAGAGTAAATAAGATCCAAAATATTCCATAGGTATTGTGAGTCTGAAAGGGGAAGAAACTGCTCAAAGGGAAAGAACAACTGGATGGGAAAGGAGAATGAATAGATAGAATGGATAGAATGGAAACAATACTCAGATAGATAAATAGATAGAAAGATAGAGATAGATAGAAAGAAAGAAAAAAAGACAGATAGATAGATACAAAGATACATGGATTCGTAGTATAATTATCCATCATATATACTACTAATCCCTAGTAGTTTATCAAAATGAATGGTTTGTGCTTTCATTGTTTGATCGTTTTTTCATGCCTATATCTTTGGTGATAACAATAAGTAATCTATTAACCATTGTTAACCTGTTGTTTTTTTAGAAATTCTGTAACATCTTTTTTATTCTTTGTTCATTTTAAAATTAAAAAAGAAACATCTTTATGTAGCAGATTCTGTTGTTAATTGAGTAAAATCAAAAGACTAGAATGCACACCCACTAAAGCAATGATTCTACATCTTTATGCACTAGAAGTGTTGCATGTGTAATCTGTCCTCTAAAGGTGACAGTTTTATCATGATATCCTTTATTTATTGCATCACAGTAGTCAGTGGTTTGTACTAAGTTATGTCATAACTGTGGCCAATTTACCAGCAAATGTGTAGTTACTGTTTCTGACTTAACTGTTAAAGTATATCCTCCAGACTCAATTCACTGTACCCCATTTCTCTCATTCCTATATAACTCTTAATAAACAATTTTTTATCAATTCTAGTACTGCATAAATGTAAAATACCTTGCCTTAACCATCCCTGTTTTCACCCTGAGAGTCTATTATATGATTGGAAGAAAAATGGCAATGTAAAAGGTTATAAAAGACTCAAACTGATCCAAAAGTTTGAGTCTTGTTGTGGCTTAGGAGAAAATGGTGTATCAGTGAAAGTGAACTTTTACACTGACATCAATTGCAGAAACATTTCAAATAAAATTAATAAAGAAATGAGTATTCTGCCTGCGTCCATCCCAACTCCCAATTTCTCATAATCCAAAATGATAGCTATTTTATGTTGTGAGGTCACAGAGCACAGTGAAAACAGAGGTCAGTGGAAGAACAATCAACAATTCATTTTTAGATCAAGGTCCTAACACCAGGGAATGTTCCAAGAAGCATTTTATTTTCAAATGAATTCTTTCCACTTGGAGCCAAAGGTCAGCAAGGCAGCATTAGATAAAGAGATTTCAGCAGCGTCAAAGTTAAATAACAACCAAAAGTCACCCACAGCGGTGTCTCTCTAATCCACAGACGTGCTCCCAAGGGCACCAGGTCAAAGAAGACAATGGAGATTTGTTAAAAGTGCCAGCAATGAATGTGATCAGCCAGCGTCTTGGGGCTGAGGATAAGAAGTTTTTTGTTCACTTCAAAAGAACATTCTATTTAGAAGAAGAACATTCTATTTAGACTCCTGCCTATGGAAGCAAAGGCATGCCTCTGGGATCGATCAATCTGTGTATCATCGTCAGGCTAATTACAGTGAGGCATAGAAATATGACATTTCACAATTAACATGAGAAACTATACTTTTTAAAATAGCTATTATCACGATTATCCTAAGATACAGAATGACTTTTAGGTGAATTCTTTTTTGTAGTGAAAAGTCCTTTTGTGTAAAGCCTTTCCATTCTGTTGAAAATATCAATACAATAAGGCACATTGGTTCTCTCAGAGAAATATTGATTTCCGCCTTCATCCCTTACCAACGGCCAGAAACCTTCATTTCTCTGAATAATTTATTGTTTTACAATTGGAAGATACTGTTAGCATTGGATTTTTATTTTTTCATTCTTTTTTCTTTTTAAAAAGTCATTGATAGTATATTTGGTGACAGATAAGAGAAAAACGAGGCTAGAGAAAAACGAGGCTTAAAAATATGTACCACTCCTTACCCCGCAGCTCGTTGGTCTAGGAAGGTTTATCTAATTTTGCTGTCACTCTCAGTGACTTTTTGTAAGTCAAAGGACAAAATTATGCACATTTATGCTAAGGTCAATTGGAACCAAGAGCTTTTCAAAATTTGTCATGTGAATGAATTTGAAATCCTGTTCTTTGCTGAATTTCTGGCAAAAGTTATGCTATGCTCTTTGTAAACAAGTGTTCTGAGTATATTTAAAACTAATCATTACTGAACAAATTGGTTGACATACTCCAGTCTGAGAATGGGCACTGATTTGATATTTTGGTTTTCTTCTTAACAATTTGGTATGCAAATCTGACTTAATAATCCATATTTGGGGAATACGCAAGAAAGAGTTCCCACTAACACTTTTTTCCTTAACTCATTTCAGATATTTCCATATTAACTAATGCTTACTTTTTAATGCTTTATATCAGATTCCTGTAAAAACATGACACAATCAGTATTGCAGCATAATTATCTTTTAGTGATATAGTCATTTGATTAAGGAAATATTTTGTGGCACCTTTTTCGCAGAATGTTTGCTTTATTGGTGAGGATTGGGATAGTGGCAAATATTCATATTTTTAAGTCAGTGCAGATTACAAATCAGTGGCAACCAATGAGAGTAACCAGAGTGTCTAACAAGGAGGTTAAAATGTGAGAGAGTTGATCAGTATAGAAAGGGTACAAACCAATATGTCTGGAGTATGTAGGTTTTTTAACTGTAACTTTTGGATTTACAATTTCATTGTTGATTTTTGTTGAATTTGTGAAGATTATCAACTTTCAAAATATGAAATATGGAAACTAGTGAGACTAATGTTCACATAATCATATAATTTTGCAGTTTTAAAGTGATCTTTGAGTTCAAAATGTGTTTACAGGTCATTCTGATTGAGCATAACAGTGATGTCCCTAAAGAGTCAAGCAGCAATCACTGACAGGGCAAAAGACAAAGACAAAAACAAAACAGATCAAAACAAAACAACCTAACAATGTCATGTAGGAATTAGCCTAAACAAAAGGGAACAGAATAGGAAAAAGGCAAAATAATGATAAATTAGTCTACAACATTTTGCTTTGGCGACATGTGTGTATATATATATATATATATATATATATATATATATGACTTTGTATGAAAGTTAAGTTTTTCAAGAATGTTAATATTCAAAATAATTGCTATACTAATCAAAACTGAGACTGTTTGCTTATGAATATCTTTATAATTATTATACAATTTCAGTAGGAATATCAAATATATAGTCTGGAAAACCTCTAAGTGATGATCATTTTATTAAGCATTATTTTGTGTTGAATGAAAATGACTATTGGAAAACTAAGCTGCATTTGCATCTCAGTCTTTTCCTTATCATAAATAAACTGCTCCCGTGAATTAATCAGCAAGGCAAATAAAGCTACCAATGATACTCAAATCATTAATTAATTTTACAGTAACATTTTTCTCAAATTTACACAATAAATTATATTATTTATCAGTGTTATTAAAATTTAAATATTTGCCGGGCATTTAGATCAGTGGCATAAGCGCCTGCCTGACAAGTGTGAGGTTGTGAGTACGATCCCCGGTACTGCCAAAAAAAAAAAAAATCTAAATATTTCAGAGGCCCTTAAGTAAAATAAGCTCTGTGATTCAGAGTTAAAAATAATCTATGCAAATGTTCCAAAATAAAATATCATAGATCAATGCCAATTAAAAGAAAAGATATTCTATATATACTTATGCAAGTATATTAATATTAAATTACATGTACATATATTATATAAGAATAATAATAAAAAATTATAAATACATGCCCAGTTATGTATACAAAAATTTAAAAATTGTAGTGATTGATGAACTCTGTCTTGGCAGGGAAATACAATTTTAATATAAACAAATACATTGTAATTAAATTGTAACTCAAAAATTTTAAAGTTGTGTTTCCATGGCAACCTATAACTAATCAGCCTGTGAAATACATTCTTGTTGCTTAGATTTGTATAAACCTTAAGACACGAGGAATCATGATGTGACATTTGTCCTCTCATTCTAATAATCTAGAATGTTAAAAAAAATCAGTATTTCAAAGTCATCCAATTACTGCAATATGTAGATTTCAGAGAATTTTAATTTAAAAAACGTCTAATTATATAAAAGCATATGATCATAGAGAAACAGCATAGAAGACATTCTGTTTCATATTTACATTTTACTCATGTTCTTTGTATTTCAGATTTTAATTTGCTTATATTTTCCCTCTAAATCATACGTATTTCAAAATGTCAGTGTAAGAAATTTAGAGCACAATAAGTAGATTGTTTTATTAAAGCATCTAAAGAAACACAACACTTAGTGAAAAGTGCATTCAGTCAAACTTGGTTGACAGAAACTTTTAAAAATCTTGTTTCAGAAAATAACTATCTTTAAAAACATAACTGTACTATCCAAAATAAAAACCTCACTTTTAGTAAACATTAGAACTCAAATTCAAATCAAATCTCCATTCAAACCAGTATCTTTGAGTATGTTTAGAAAATCTAATTGTCCTTCAGCCAATCATGTGAACATTAACAGTCACAAAAACAGGAAGTGACAGCCCAGAGCGCTTGAATTCTTGGCTTGGATTGACCTACACGCTATCATTTCTCACAGCTGCTTTCGATTTTCTCATAAGATAGGTATGAATGATCCTAACGGAGGAGCCAGCAATGACAGATCATGTCAGGGGCAAAAGGAATCATTCTGAGCTTTTTTAAGAAATAAAAGCACATAACTTGATTGATGTGCTTTGAAATTCTGTTGTAGTTTGTTTCCTCTTCTTCTTCTCTTTCTTTCTTTTTCTTTCTTTCTTCTTTCTTTCTTTCTCTTTCTTTCTTTCTCTCTCTCTCTTTCTTTCTTTCTTTCTTTCTTTATTTCTTTCTTTTGATCCTTGAAATAAAATGAATTTGGAAAAAAATAATTAAAAAATAAAAACACGTGCATCTCTTCCCTCCGAGCCAGTAACAGGAGTGTGGGCATCAGAGTGGGGGAACACTGACATGTGAGAGGCACAGTGACAAGGACACTGTAAGGAGAATGACCAGAGGATCTGATTTAATTATGGAGAAGGTTTACTTTGAAACTGAAAAATTAGCTATAATGCAAACTCTGACACTCCCCACGCCCACCCACACACAGGCCATGAACGATAACCAAGTCACTTCCTCCTTCTAATCCTGGCCTAAGGGAGGCATAGCATTCACACTTCCACTCCAAAAAGAAAAAAATTGTAACAGAGCGAGGCGTGATGCCAACAAGACTAAAGCATGGCAGGAAAAGTGCCGGTAGATGCTAAGGGTTGGCAGCCAGCCCACCCCCACCCACACACACACACCCTGGGCCTGCAGTGGAAATGGGCAGCTGCCCTGCCCAGGCCACTCCAGGGTCACTGGATAAAAGCCAGTAACAGGCAGGGATGTCCAGAGGGGCAGGGTCGGTGTGTGTGTGTGTGTGTGTGTGTGTGTGTTTGTGTGTGCGCTTGGCTGATTCTGAATTAACACCGTGAAGAGATGGTTAAGACAATAGTGCCAGTTCTCAAACACGCAGCAGTTTCATTTTACTTCAGAGAAAGAAGAAAAAGAAATGTTTTGGTGCTTGCTTTTTGATAGTCACTGTCCTGAACACTTTGCATAGATAATTTCACCTACTTCTTACAGTTAATCTGAGAATCACATAGCTTGTTTCTTATGTTTAGGGTGCAGAAAATGAAATGGAACAAGAGTATATATTGTGTCCTAAGCCAGATGATCATAAAGACATAAATTCCTTTTTGTTTTGCCTGTTGTTACCAGTAACTGGCTGTAACTATGACTACCCTTAGGAAAAGACTGGGAAGAAATAATATAAGAGTTACATGAAAAGAAGGTGAAAATCACTGTTAAAGACGCGACTAGATTGCAATTAGAGTGAGGTAGCCAGAGCTGAGGGCGGTTCTCTCCCAACCACCACGTGCAAAGGAGGGAAATGAAATATTTCCTTTTTTTCTGTCTAGCTTTCATCAAACCTACAACCATTGGCTAGGGAGATGCCAGGGTACTTTGCATAATCAACCCACCAAAACTGAATTAATGCAAGAAAACTAAAAAACTCTAACATGCATTTAACAAAAGAAAAAAAAGAGAGTAAACAAGATTCTTACATGAACCATGTGCATCTGTTTGAGCTGAAATTCTCCTGGACGTCCTGCAAATCCTGAACAGAAGTTATTAAGTAGTGTCTTTTTCAGGTAAGAATGAAAGATTTGTTTCCCTATTACCCACTGAAATTCAATTATTGTCCACAATGAAGAATTAATCTCAAGGCACATTTGAATATTCTGGTGAGTGAAGATTCACCAGATTTTTAAACAGGAAAGCTAATAAGAGCACAAATCACTGTTAGAAAACATTTTCTTTTGAGAAACTTCTTGATGAGATTTAACCTCAGTACTTTGTTACAAAAGTATGCTAATGAAATTGTTAATCACTGACTATATATTTAATTAGCAAAACTTAGCCTTCAAAATGTCATTGGAAATGAATAGCATTTTGAATTGTAATCTAATCACCATATTTCCAATGTCATTCCATATCTCTCTAACTTCTACATTAGGAATCTTCATATGACTCTTATGCAGAGCTATCGTGTGACCTTGCATTTTCAGTATGCTTCATCAGTAGAGTTTGTAAGATAAGGCTGCCTAAAATTGTCAGAGCCAACTTCCTTCGATAAGATGTTTCCCCTAATTTCTGAAAGCCAGGTTTAGCTTAATTTTTCACAGTACTATGCATATATTTAGGATTAAATGATTTTTTTAAAAAGTGCTATTAAATTCAGTATGACTGAGGGAAAGAAGAGATTAAAAACCACACTCTACACCACCTGGATTCGTTGTTCCTGGCTGTGGTTCCAAGCCTGTGATATGAAGCACAACTGCTTCTTTACCAGTAGAGATTTTTAAAAATACAATCTAGTAGGCCTGTATAACTGACATTATAGTCACAATAGGATAAAGTAGACTATAATAGGATGGTTTTACCACTTGTTGTGGATTGAAATAAATCCTTCCACAAAAGTTGTCTTAAGTTCTAACACACAGGACTTCAGACTGTACCTTATCTGGAAATAGGACCCTTGCAGATGGAATCAGTTAACATGTCTGTATACTGGAGGGGCAGGGACATTAACCCTATGTAGCTGTCATTTTGAGAAGAGGGTGACCCTTCTCAAGACACACAAGGGGAGCCCCATGGGACAATGAAGACAGACCTCAGGCTTATGTGAACCAGGGATGTTGAAAACCGCTGGCATTCTTCCAGCTGTGAGGGTGCCACCACAGAAAGAGGGGTTCCCTGCAGGTTTCTATGGCTCCTTGATTTCGAGCTTCTAGCCTTCGCAAGTGGGAGACAACACATTTCTGTTTCTTTAAGACTCCCAATTCGTGGAGAATGAGTAACCCTTCAGTGAGTTCACCGGATGCGGGGTGTTGGACATAAACAGTGCTGGAACTGACTCTTGCAAATGGCACATGCAACAGCGGTGCTTAAAGTGTCTTTAAAGATTCACACATATTATAACTCACAGCTGTGGAGCAGCAGGTGGGATGGCTAGGTTCACTGAACATCTCAAGGCTTAGTGACCCCAGCATGGGACTGCTGCCTGTCTCTCCACAGCACCGGCCAAGTTGGACTTAGGATTTATTTCTCATTTCTTAATGTGACTTGTAGAATTGTTCAGTCTGTGGCCCTTTTGGTTTTCTACATAGTGTGATAAAAATCACTGTGCGTGTGTAAGGTAAAAGAGTTCTCACCCTGAGAGACACACTGCCGTGCATCCCCAAACAATCTTCCCCTCACCTTGAGTACGTTTCTCCGTCTTCCTTGTCACTTTCTAACTCTGGAAGCTGTGTTCCATCAGTGTCTTCAGTTGCACTGTCCTGGCTGCTCTGTCATGAGTAAATTGCCAACAACTTCCCCTCCGGGTCCTTTGGACTTTGGGGAACAGCAAGAGGTCACCCAGTGCCAGATGTGGTAAACAAGGAGGATGGGAAAATATGTTTGACTGCCTACCTCTCCGGTGGGTGCATTTTTATCAAACTGGTAAGGACATGAGAGAGGACTTCCAGAACTGCGTCCCAAAGTGGCATGGAGAGTGCGATGAGAGTTGTGATAAATGGGACAAGTTTGAGAGATTAATGACAGTGTCTCTATCATTGAACCTCTCTGTTTAATTAGACCACTCACAGTATATTGTGATTACACCTTGCATTCTCTGACTTTTATACACCCCTGTTCTCTCTCTCCGTAAATACAACACTTACTGTTGCACCTTCTGCTCTTCGGTCATTCACTTTATCAATACCTGTGCCTCTAACAAGGCTCTGATTCAATTTATCTTCTTCAGGGAGGACTTGCTTGACCAGATCATCCCTGCTAACAAGACTAATTTTACTCTTGTTGTGTGTGGCTTGTAACTCTGCTTTTTCTCTGAATGTCACTCATTAGACCTTTTATAACATCTGAGTCACCACATTAAGAGGACGTCTATTTTTACTTTACTCTTATGTGGGGATCTGATCCATTACAGAGTTCTGAACACACAAGGTATTTTCAGAGAGTATTTGTTGGATTAGCAAAAACTATAGCTGCAGAAAGAAAATGTCTTCTGACGCACTTAGATGACCATTTAAATCTTTGAATATGTTAATGACAAAAGGAGTCTGTGTGCATGAAAACGTCGCATCTGGTATGGCAGTCTTTTTTATTATATATTTTTATAATTAAAGCTTAAACTTACAGGAAGGACTTAAAGGACTCATAGTTATTTGTAAATTTGGCAAAAATATAAATAATAATCTGTCAATCTATTTTTATGGAATCTCAAAATTTATGTCATTTAAATTATTAAAATTTAACAAGGTTTATAAATTTGGATAATTTTATGGCTCATCATTTACACATCAACAATTTTAACACAATATATACTGCACACTATTCCCAGTATTGCCAAAGACCATTTGGAGGTAGAGCTAGTTTACTAATGAAACTCTGGACATGTGTATGTTTGCGAGACTTTACATACACATGCTTTTGCAACAAAATGTTAGACATTCATTTCACAAAGCTCAGTCATGTGTTTCTTAGAACAATTTCAACCTTGTTGGTAGCTTATAATTTCCTTTAGTATTTTCCAGTTTTTTTTAAATTTGGGCAATCAATATTTGCTTGTGAGTTATCATTCCACATGCTACTTTTACTTGGGAAATAACATGCATTCATTTATTTTAGAACATATTATTAGTGATTCTGTAATGCAGAATGCAACATATCCAGTGAATTTCACAAGGCTACAATACCATCAAAATTTTCCCTTAACTCAATTTAGAAAAACAAAACTACCCCCAAATGCCAAGTAGATTCTCAAATTTAAGATAAACACAAATGTAATTTTTTAAATTTTTCTATTTATAAAAATGAGTTTATCATCATCCATTATAGGAGTATACTGTAAAAAAGTCTGAAAATTAAACATTGAAAGTGTTTGAAATTTTAAGGACAACTTTCACTATTTAAGAAAACAGTCACTTATGTTACTACAGGATCCCATAATATGTCAAAATCTTGCTGTTCAAGATAAGAGAAGATTTAGCCTTTACACCTAAGTTTGAATTTCTAACCACTTTAAGGAATTTCCTGTGCAGATGAGGAGCTACACTCACCTGAAAACTAATGATACACATTTAGAGCTGGTTCTGGGTAAAGATGAATCACGGGCTTGTAGGCTGTAGGAGGTACATAGAAGAAAATTAAAAACACTCAAATTACTTCCTTTATTTAATATATGGAGCAATACAGTACAAACACATAACTGGAATCATGAAAATTTTCTTTCTAATAACTGAATCAAGTTCATCAGTGTGCTTAAAATTGGAATTAAAATTCCAAGTCTGTCAACTTGGAAAGGCTCCATGTATTTAGACTTTCCTACCCAAATAATGATGACTAGGACGCTAAACTAAGTATTTGCCACATTAAGGCAAAGGTTATGCACTCCTTTTTCAGATTGCGTTTAGTATATCTTTGAAATCATCAGAAATACATTCTAAGCAGTAGTGCACTTCAAAAGAAAGCATCACAAACTTTCAAACTTAAGCTATTAGGACAGACCAACATCAACATCAAATAACTAAAATTACCTTTTGAACATCTTCCTTACTTTTCCTGACAAAAACAGGCTTAATAGACCTGGAAACTGAAACCTTACTATGACAAATTCCAGCTCAAAGTATTAAATTCCAAACATCTATGCATTGTTATTTTCCTTTTTTCATCTCCTGCTCTTGAAAAGACTATAAAAATGATGTCTATGCTACCTAAAAACCTTAACGGAAACATAATAGACTGGGACATTCTATTATTAATGGAAACACAGCCCATCTTTCCGTCTAACATGCCATAGCATGTTGGTTTATGATAAGCACGTGTTTTTTTTTAAATCATTCTTGTGGGTGTGGCCCTCATGTTTATTTCAGAAGGCAAAATGCTGAGAAGAGTCCTGTGTGCCGTAATTCCGTGTGGTTAGGTAACTGAAATTGAGGAAATCTTCCCTCCACTTGACAGCAGATCATTATAATATGCATTACTGCAGGATTTGCCCTAGGGTATTTTACCATCCGGAGATTTGGGAAGTCAATGTGGTGGGTTAATGAGCTCAACTCTTACATTAAGAGATCATTTGAGTTCAAATTGTTTGTATATTTTATATATAAAATGAGGAGATAATCTTCCCATGCTGTGAGGTTACCTTTGCATCCCCAGCTGGCTTTAAAGAGAGTTTAGGTACTCTAACTGAAGTGTTTTCCACAAGAATGTACAACTGAACCTTAATAATGTGAAATTTTTAGCCACATTTGATATTTGGGATCCTGCATTTATGCTATCTAGATAAACAAGTAATAAAATTAAAGTAAAGCACTTTTCTAAAAAATGCTGTCTTTTAAGAGGAATCCTACCTAAATACATGAATGAGAAAGTCTTTTAGGTTTACAGGCAAATGGTGGGAAAGCATTTGAGAATTCTTTTAACAAAAGTAAGTCAGTGATACTTTTCTGTACTTGGTGATCATAAAATGTGGGCAGGTTTTAGTGAGTAATAGATGAAAATGTCTAAGTGTAAATATCTTCAAAACTAACAAAATGTTCTTCAGTTTGGTTCCATTATTATTTTCCAACAGAATTTTTTGTGTAGGTGTTTTCAACATTAGTAAAATACTTATATGCAGGTTGGATAACATTAAGACAATGAGAATTTGCAGGAGAATTTGTTAAAATAATATTCATGTTATAATATTTATATTTATTGAATAAAGGGGATTGAAAATATTTAAAGGCTACTTCATAAATCCTATAACTCTATGAAATCACATTATTAGATTCTTTTTGCTATAAAAGATGCTTTCCATGTTTTAGCAGTCAAATTTATGGTGCTTTATTAGTGGAAGAAAATGGATAATAAGAGAGTCAAGTTAAAAAGAAAAGAAGGAATTCAGTTCCAAGAAGTAGATGGCAGCTTGCTCTTATTTTTATTACATGAACACAGATAATTAAAATTAGCACACAAATACTTAGCACTTAGCCTGTGAAATATAATGAGAAAATCCAATGAATACCAACTTTTTAAACAAGACACAGTGAAATTTAAAATGCAGACAACCAAAAGTTAAAAGTAGCAGTTCATGATAAAACATGACTGAGGTTAAATAAAGAACTGTAATAACTGGTAAAAACATTCTCAGAAGAGTGGAAAATCATTCTGTGATGAACAGTTGCCACAGGGGTTTTGGGAAATGACAGACTTGGTCCTGAAGCCTGGAGAGTATTTGAGTGGAAGGTAACAGGTGAGGAGGGTGGGCCAAAGGACCAGCCAGTACTCTACCCTAATGACCTGTAGCTAAGCATAATGAAGTTTAAACAGCTCACCTGCAGAAACCTAAGATTGAAAGTTTGTGTTGTTATATAAACCACTCCTTGGTTGTTAATGTTACAGAACCAAGATCCATGTAGAAACTAGAATAGAATGTTCCCTTTCACCCATTCCTGATTTCTATATAGTTTTTGGTCATAAATGTGGATGGACAGTTTGAAAGAAAAATGGAGAGATGAAAAATTGCTAATGTGAATATAAAGCACTAATAGAGGAAAACGGTGTTTTGTTTTACCAATATTTGCCTATTGACCATGATAATATGATCAGCACCTGCTACAAAATAAAATAAAAAATTGAAAAAAGTAATAAAACCAAAACACAATAATTAATCTGTTATTTCACCAAAATTATTCAAAATTAATAAATGAGTATGCATCAAAGTCTTCAATTTTGTAATACTTAATTCTGGTTCCTTTATACTCTGACATTTCTCAACTGTTTGCCTATGTGTACAAATACACACACTTTAAACTCTAGTATTATATTCCTTCAACTATCTTCTACTTCATTATATTAATAACCTTCTACAATGTGTGGGGAGTCACGTTTGTTTATGTTTATTTTCTGAATTCAATAAGTTTTACATTGCATGCTGCAGTTGATATAGCTGAGGCTGAATGCTGATTAACTAGACCAGCCAAATAAACAGATCAGAATGAATTCATTTACACTGCTGCAGGTGTTAAAACACAAAATTTCAGAGATTGCCATAGGACTTATAGGGAGAATCAAAGTTAAATTTCTAATGGAAATAAAAGACAATGACTTTGTCCAAGAGCTCATAGGACTTGAATTTCAACAATAGAAGAATATCAAAATATGTCTTCTCTATCTATATATGTCCCAGTTATAGGCAGTCCATATGGATCCTAAAATTCACCTTCCATAAAAGAATACATTTTACATTAGTTTGTCACTTACCTATGTATCCGTACATCTTGCTACAGCAGCAAATATATATGAGATAGAGCAGCATATATGCGATATATTTATGTCAATTTTTCTTGCTCCTTTTTACTCAGGAGGCTTTCTGCAATTGATTATCGATTATGGGCTTGAAAATCATTAAACAACACTAACTTTTCAGTTTTAAATTTTCAAGTTTTAAATATTCCTGTTTCAAAAACCAACTCTGAATGCAACACCATGAACAAATGAGATTTTCAGTTCCAAAGTTCATGAAGATTGCAATATCCCACACGAAATCCATGCCACAGCAAAATGTACATAATGATCTGCCATCTCTAAGCCTCAAAAGAGAATTACTAGCATCTGCATTATGCAGTAAACTATCTTAGAATAAATAGCTCTGCTATTTAAGAAGTTTTGCATTAGAAGTGTCACAAAGCCCATATACTCCAAATCACCTCAAACAATATCATCCATTAATTGGTTGGTGTATCTGTAAAATCTGGATAAATCCAAGTGGCAGGCGGGGATTCATCTAATCAGTCACTTTCTGTGTCTTCGTGTTTTGAGTCTTAAAGGTCTGTTGTTGCCCTTGAAGGGGCATGTGTGTTTGTTTTCATTTAGGCAGTTGTAAAAGATAATGCATGTTTTAGGGTGTCTCATAAGATGGGAAGGCTTCCTTTCTAGAAGCCTTCAGCCCGTTTCTCCCTGTGAGGGTCCATCGTGACTCAGTCGTGGATACCCAGTTAGTGCAGGGGCTGCTAAGGACACATGATCTGCCGTTAACTTGAGTCACACTGCGGGTGTGTGGAACTCTGATTGGAGTCCGCGTCGCTCTCGGGGGCACTGGTATCACACTTGGAAGGATAGGACTGCGGCGGGGGAGGGAAGAGGAAGCTCTTGGCACCTTGCCAGCGCACAGTACTCAGGAATTGTGCTGGCCGGTTAAAACCAGCCACCTCGGCAGCATTTACAACATGAAATTATCAAATATACTGAACCAGGAGTTTGGGTTTTAGTTTGGTTGAATTTTTGGTTGTTTTCCAGTTTAATCTCTCAGATCATCACTGATTGGATAAAATCACTTGTGAATAAGACACACGTAAAGTAAAGTGGGCCAACCTCGGATACAGAGTGAGACCCTCCCTCAGACAATGAAATGGAAATGTAGTGTGATAAATTTGTGCAGGGGAATATTATCCTTTCATACAAAAGCCATCAATAAATTCAGTGAGACCGACAAACCTTAAAATAAATACCCAGTGTGAAAGAAACATGACTCTCCTCCTAGTGTGTGATTACCTTTTACATCAAATTCTAGAAAACATCAGGTTCTCTGAAGTGGTAGGAAAAGCAGCGCTGGAAACGTAGCTCCGTGGGCGCTGGCCCGGCACGCAGGGCTGTCTGAGCTCGATCCAGCTCTGAACGGGAACGCGGCACGTACCTTGAAGTACCGCGCGTACAATGAGAGGGCAGGACACTTTAAGAGTGATGTATATGCTAATTATCTTGATTTTGTTGATGTTTTAATGCATATTGTATATTTGGCCTCATCAGATGATTCATTTTTAAAAGAGAAATTTATACTATAGTGACTAAAATCGGATAAAGCCATTTAAGAGCATTTAAACAATAAAAAAGGCATCATTAGAAAAATTAAAGTCAAGATTCAAGCTGGAAGAAAATAACCACTAATCATACATCTAATCATAAAGAATATGTTTCCAGAAATGGAAATACATTTTCAACTTAGTAACAATACAAACAATCCCATTATACAGCAATGGGAGATTTTACTATAAAATACTAATGAACTATATGCATGCTTACTAGGACAGGAAATATTCTCAACATCACTGTCATCAGGAGAATCCAAAATAAATCACAATGACCTAACATTATAAAGTGATTAAAAGAACTGTAACCAAAAGACTAACTGCTTTACTTTATGAGGACAGATAAAACACAAGGATTACAAACTGGTTGACTCCAACCAGTTTCCAGAAAAAAATCATATTGTACCAGATTTGGATGCAGTAAAAAATCTCAGGGCCATCAGTTCTGAATCTTGCTGAAAGCTGTGACATAAAAATGTCCTCAAACTGCTGCCTTTCTCCGTCTCCACCTTACCACAGAGTTCCTCCTGTGTGTCTGTCTCTCGTCTAAGTCTCCCACTTTTGTAAGATTATATGCATGATGGATTGGGCGTGGCCATCATAGTCTCATTTTGACTCATTCATTTCTGTAAAGACTCTGTCTCTAAACACTGCCACAGTCAGTACTACCACTAGGTTTCAGTTCCAACATAAATTTTTGTTTGTTTTACCTAAAGCAGAGATCATAATTTCATCCTTAACACCAATAATGATAAACATTAATATGGATGTGAGCAATCTGGAAAGCGTACATATTTTTGGTTGAAATACGAATGGCATATGGTCACTTAGAAAAGTATTTTGTAAATTTCTCAAAAGGCCAAACAGAATGTTATATTATTACCTTGAAGTCTTAGGAATCTATCTACTCAAGGTAAGTGTACACCTGTATCCACAGGATGATAGTGTGTGTAAATAAGTTACAGCAGCATTGTTTAAATTGCACGTGTATTTTCACAGCAGGCCAAATTGTGCGCTGCCCAGATGTCTCCCCAAGCTGTTCATCATTATGATAGAATATCATTCACCAATTAAAAGGCACACAAAACAACATGGAAGATCTTCAAACACATGCTTTTCAGGGATGAAATCATGTCAGGGCTGAAAATCTCTAAGCTGGACTGTGCTTGCTGGACCAGGACTAAGGTCATCACGAGGAGCACGATGTTTACGCTGACAATTAGTGGTAACTATTTTTGGAAAAGTAATTTTCCAGCAGCAAACCTTGAATGCCACAATAAGTAATTTGAGCTTTTTTCCTCTGCACACTTAAATCATTGAGCTGTTTCTAAGTAAAGAAATAAACGCTAAGGATGGAGGTGGAAGGGAATGAATTTAGAAGAATTATTTAGGGATTGGGCCCCCTAAAAATATGTGTTATGAATTTAATAAAGTCAAAGAACTCAAGAAATTTGACCATTCAAACAGTGTCATTGACTCCATGCAAAATTCATTGAAAATAATTCCTTTTACAAGCCTGGAACTTCACAAGCCATGTTTCTCTTAGGTGTAACAGAAAAGTTAGACATTTTTCTGTTGGGAAAACTACATTTATCTGTAGGCAATGTAAATATAAATTTTAACAATGTTGCTCTCAGCAGCCTCATTTCCATATGTGAATACGGCTGACAAGTTACACAGTCAGTGTCTTCAACCTACTTTTCCTGGGGAATTAAAAAAAACACTGAGAGCATCTTGTTCTTGGTATTTGTACATATAAGACATCATTATCTTCCCTCTAAAAGACATTCCCAAATAAAGACCTTGAATTTTGATTATATGCTATGATTAACAACTTTCTTTTCTACTCTTCATGTCACTTGGGTCCCCAGGTCTCTCCCAAACCAGAGGAGGAATTTGGGTGGATCATTTTCCACAGAACTTTCTTCAGCAGCCTTCTGTCAATCATGGGACTCACAGAGCAATGTGCTATGAACGACCACACCCGGGTCAGTGCTCTCAAATAATTACAGTGAAGCTGAACCTTTCTATGCTGTCAGCAATGGTTGCCATGGGCAGCAGAATATCACAGCACAAGACTTATCCACGTCTGTGGCAGTGCTAGTGGAGTCAAGCTTATGGTGCCACCAGTCATGTGAAATCGTAGCACATTTACTTTGCTGGAGCATATACTTGATAATAGTGATTGTTATACTTCATATATTTACTATATAAACATTTTCATCACATTTAGAGTCCACATGTGCATATTAAAAGTTCAGTGAAATGTTACATTTATCACACCAGCAGGCATCTCAGACATCATGAGGCCCTTGACTGCTTCAAGAGACAAGAGTGAGTGAGTGGCCTGTACCATGCTGGCTTGTGGAAGTCCCCTATGGGATGCACAAACCATAAAGGTGACCAGTGGTGCAGTTCTCAGGACACGCCCCCATCTTTGAGCAACCAATTGGTTTTCCTGGGACACTTTAAAGTAGTGTCATAGGCCTGGAAGCTCTTCTTATTATGGAAACTAACAACAATCCTCAGATTCCAATACTCATGGTTTGAAAAGAGTTTTGACTAATTAGAATGGGCGAGTGTTTTTTTCACAATGGTTATCTTTCTTTCCCAGTTGACTGACTTTCTGAACCAGATTTTGAGCCACTCTTTGGCCTCTGATTTCCAGACAGATCAATACTGTACTGCTAACAGAAGTAGGTAGATATGAAATCTGATTGATTTCGCTCTTGATAGTTCTACATGAAACAGAATTAGAAAAATACCAGTGTCTAGATGCTCAAAGAATAGCTCCTAGAATGCTACCAACAATCAACATCTACAGAGAAGCCTCGTGTACACACTAGAGAAAATTATCTGTTTTTATTTTTAAATTTCCTCTTAATACATGGTCACTGTACATTGCCCATGTCGTTAAAAATTATCCTGAAGTTCCAGCAATATCTTCTTGAGCAAATTCTCAATAACTGGCTTATAGAAGATACTTAGATACATAACTATAGTGTAAGTATGTAAATCTTTAGTGTTTCTCGATTATTCACTTTTTTCACATGAGTTGATCTGATTCATTTTTCCAATAGCAGAATGCCAGTAGTAATTTTCCTGTATGTACTGTTTAACCCTTATGGAGCTATTAGAAAAAATATGTAACCATCTTTCTTTCTTGTTTGTTCTGTACCACTCACTCTGTGTCTACAGCACTGAGATAAGGGACCCCGAGTTTTGAGAGGATGCAGATGTGCGCTTGTGGAAGCCCTTGCCTTCACCTGCCTCGGTTCCTAGTCCATTACAGAGCGTCCTGTGTGCGTTCCAGGATGTTTAATGAGATTTAACAACGAAACGAATATGAAGTACTTCACACAGCCTGACACACATGGACCAAATATATCCTCACAATTATAAAACTGCTTACTCTTTTTTGTTTGCTTGCTTTGTTTTGCTGGGATACCGGGGAACAACTCACAAACTCGCATTTGCCACGCAGGCGCTTGCGCAGTTAAGCTAAATCTCCGGTCCTAAAATTGCTTACTTACAGTTGTGAATAAAATGACACATGCTGCCTTTTCTAAAATATATATATTTGAATGCCATACTTTATTCAGCTGTTTTTGAGAGATAAATTTAGCTATTTTTGAGAGATAGTGGTGATTAATAACTTCTCTTTTATTCACCAAACTAAGAATGTGGCGAAATTCTTACATTTTTCACTTGAGTTCCACATGAGAAAAGGCAAGGAAAGATGGTAAAATTCTAAAGTTAGGATTTTCTATAAAAGAATATTTTTCTGGAGCTTATTTAGATTGATTCAGTCACAATTTTCTGGGCTACCAAAATCGGCTTCAGGGCAGTCGTGAGTCTAAGCCAGTAACACATCACCAAGCCCTTTCAACACACCAACGGGCGCTGTTCACAGAAATGTCAGCTATGAAAGTCTTTTCATAGTGAGAAATATTGCTGTGCTATCTAATAAGCGGTTATCCAGAAAATGACAGACTACTCTGGCACTCAGGATTGCTGATACCCACTCTGTACCCCAAGGCTTCTTTGATAAGAGGAGGGGCTTGCAAGGAAAATGACATTTTCAACTCAGCAGTTAAGTTGTGCCAACTTATTTTTTCTGCATTCATTTAATAAAGTTTTGTAATGCTACTATTTAGTCATTCAATTTAAATTGGTGCCACTTTTGTCTATTTGGCTGCTTTTCAATATTTTGTTATAAAACTGAATCACTACTTTACAATATCAGCGATGTTTATGTCACTCAAAGTATTTCTTCACTAAATAATTGCTAAAGCTAAACATATCATCAAAGCCATTTTTGCTAACCAAAGAGACAGTTCTAGCAGAACCATATGTGTGCGCACAAAGGTACATACCTTTGTATAGGACACTTACCTGACTCCTGTCCCTGCATTGAGAAGACCAAAGAGCTATAGAAATAAGGTCACCCGTATCACGGTTCTGACGGCATTTTCAATGAATGGAATCTGAGCCTGTTGGAGAAATGGCTAATTCCAAGTTCAGACAGGAGGTGCCCAGGTGAACCTTTAGTACCAAATATTGGAGACTTGTCACATAGAAAAGCTAATGGATTGGAGAAAACTGAATCAAAGCGTTGGAGACTCGTCATACAGAAAAGTTAACTGGCTCAAAGCCTCAGTGGCCAAAAGTGATATGATTTCAACAAACAGCAACAATAAACTAAGTAAAACAGCAATAAAATACACTTTAAAAGAAAATAAAAAAGAAAATCATGGATTATAACCCGGAATGTATAATGACTCATGAGTCCCTGGTAATTAAAATGAAGTATTGAAAAAAACAAAAGGAAGATCAGTAAACAAATCATTGTTTAATCCAGATAATTTGTGTGGAAGAAAAGGGTAATTCGGTGGTGGGGGAACTGCACTCACAGTAGGTCAATAGATGAAGGTTACCGTGAGCAGTGATAAATTGCATTGAGGATTTGTATCCTTGAGGGGAAGAGATGGCATTCCCATTATAAATCCACAACCATGAGCCAACTGTGAAGAAAGTACCAGACAATGTAAATCAATAAGGAGTCATCAAAACAGGGAAGTCTGGGACATGGTCACACACTGTATGTCGTTAAAAAAATCACAAGTAAATACAATGTGGTATACTGGATGGGACTCCGGGACAGAAAAGTTTAGGAGGTAAAAGCAAGTTACCTTACTGAAGATTCCAGGGCAAGCTTATCAGTTCTGACAAAGGTTCCCTGCTAAAGTGAAACGTGAATAACAGGGCACCATGAGACTGGCAAGATTCCCCAGGGGTGTGGTCTTTGTAAGAGTTATGTAAATCTATACTCTGGTTTCTCTTCAGATCGCATAAATCTTTCGCCTTTTACTAAAGAGTTATGTAAATCTAAAATTCTTTAAAAAAAAACATGTTTAGAAGATCTTGAAGACAAGCAAGAGGTGAATAACTACAAAAAGTGAATTCTTTTTCATGATGGCATACCAAAATGTAACTAAACTCCAGCCTAAAACACATGTGGAATTTGCCTGAAGCAAATTAAAAAAGAAAAAGAAAACCTCAGACATAAAAATTACCCTCCATATTTATAGCCATAAGTGACATTATCCTCTGTTTTTCAGGAACCTGCTTTTGTTTTGGATAATGCATCAAAGAAGTATTGAGGTATTGGTTTTATTTGAGCACTGAATATATTTGTTATTTGAATATTTGAGTGAGAGCAAACACAGGTTATGGAGGCTTGTTTACCAAGGGGTGATTTTAGATTAAGAAGGGCGAAGAAATCAATACAAAGCATCTTATGTGGGGGAACAGTTACTGGAAAGCCTTATTATTTCCTTACATAATAATGATTTCCCTACAATTGGAACTATGTTTAAAGTAACAGTAAAGTTGACATCAACAGTGAGAGAGATTAATTGATATTGAGTGCAAAATGATTATTGAAGTCTTCAAAGTGCATGGATCTGGAAGCTTTTACTATTATAACCTTCTGTCTTTCTAAGAAACCACAAATGCACAGGACAGAATAAGCAAAAATCAATTTAATAATTCATAAAAAAAATCTAACCGCAGTTCTTATGGTTACATTAATTGATTTCTTTTTTAAAAAATGGTAAAAAGACAAGCTTAGCACATTAATCCAAAAGCCTTGGCACTCATTTTTAAATCTGTGTCATCAGTGGCTTCAGGTTATCAGTATTAGATTTCACAGATTGGGGGTATTGTACTTCAAACGGAGAAGCATTAATGCCAATTATATCTCATCTATAAGGTCAGCCATTATCCAGTGCACAGCTGTTTTTGATTCTTTCTTGCCTACTTTGGCTGTCCACTGCAGCTATTCTTTAGCAAAGCCCAGTGTTGGAGAATAGGACAGTCCCTAGCGGTTCAGGGATTACTGAAGGTATTTCTGTTTATCTTTTTTTTTTTTTTTTGTATTTTAAAGAGAAAAAAATAAAAATGACAATAAAATGGAGTTTCAAAACAGGTTAGTAGGAGAGTTACAAACATTAACACATGGCATAGTATTATCTTCATAGCTGTTATTCAGAGCAGAATACATAAGCATGATATTATGTCCAAATGGTATTAGTACAAACCTTTCTTTTCAATGATCTGAGAAGCTAGCTATATAACTATCTTAACTATCTGTTAAAATTTTTATGTTTTAAAAAGCAAAACAAAAAAGGATAGAAATGGAACAGAATTTCAAACAATAGTAGGAAATTAACACTAGTTAATATATTGCCAAGTGGTATCTTAGAAGCAGTTGTTTGATCTTACTCTTTAGCCTAGATCTTGTAACCTTAACAATCTGAATGTCTTAACTATCTTGTGTATAAATACGTTTTTTCCCTTTATTCCTTTCCCTTTCCCCCTTCACAGTTTGTGTTTTCTTTTGAACAGTTTCTTCCCAATTCATATTAGCTACTGTATACTTTGAATCTTATTTATGCATTCTCACACTAGTGAGACAATATGATATTTACACATATGTCTCTGATTTGTTCCACTTCTGAGTATTGTCTCAACTTGCATCCATTTGCCTACAAAAGTCTCCCGTTTATCCTTCTGTGTGGCTGAGTAGTACTCCATCATATATTCACACACACACACACACCATTTTTTAGTTGTTGTTCTATCCATTCCTTGGTTGATGTGCATTTGGGTTGTTTCTAAGGTTTAGCTATACAAATTGTGCTGCTGTAAACATGGTGTACATATATCACTGTGGTACAGTGTTTTTAATTTTTCTAGAAAGATACACAGCAGGGGAAAACCTGGTTCGAATGGGACCTCCAATCCTAGTGTTCCAAGGAATCTCCACAGCGGTTGCACCAGGCTAAAATCCCACCAACAGTGGAGATGCCTTCCTTTTTCCCCCATAGTCCCTCCAGCATTTGCTATTGGTTGATTTTTTTGGTGATAGCCATTCTTGTTGGGGTGAAATGGAATCTCAGTGTTGTTTTAATTTGCAACTCTCAAATGACCAGTGATATTGAATATTTGTAACTATTTCTGCTTGGTTTCAACATCTGACAACAAAATATACCACCCATCTGTATAGATCTTAGAAGTAATAAAGACATATAATCCCCATGTTTAAATGCCTAAACTGACTTTCTAGTTTAAAATTGCCTTGATACTGTCAGCAGTGTTCAATGCAGGACATTTAAAAATGAATGTACATGAATTTAAATACACACGTGTCATACATACAAGTTGTGTTAGTCACCTTCCATTACTATAAGGCATCCCTGCAATAGTGAATTGAGTTTCCAAAGTTTGATTTCCTGGTGTCTCTGGTCAGTAGCTTTGGGGTTTGTAGTGAGACAGCCCGAGGACAGGGAGCAAATGGTGGATGGGACAGCTCTCCGCAGGCTGGCCAGAAGCTGAGAGGTGAGGAGGAAAAGACAGCAGCCTGCTGGTCCCTTCGAGCTGGAGCCCAGGGACAGCAAGGCCTGCCAGCCAACACCAGCCACTCCCACCCGCAGGGCCAAGCTGGGGACAGGTCTAACTCAGGGGCCTATGAGGGGCATGTTAGATGTAATCTATAGCACAGGGATCAGGCTAGACACAATTAAGGCTCTACAGGAAGAGAGAAAAGTGGTGCAATTATTGGCATAGAGTTGAAAATGAAGAAATATAGACGTGCCAAAAGTAAAGCACTCACACACTCTGCTGGACATTCGTACTGTGAAGAAATTGTCAGCTGGCTTTTAGACATACCATTTGGTAAGTGTCCATTCGTTCATCACAAAACTCTCTCTCAATGAGAGAGTTTCTTTAAAAGATTTAAGGAACACTCTTAGAACTGGCAATTAACCCAATTGCTTCATTGCTGGTAATTGCAACAGTAATAATCATAGTATCTAAAAATAAATTGATTACGACTTTATACAGACTTTCCACTTTTAATCCAACCTCATGTATTACTCCAACAAATAAACTATTATACTAAATTGATATTGCCAAATCTCATCTTCCTTGAAATTTTTTGTGTTCAATTGATGATAGAAATTTGTGTATACACCTATAAAAATTTTAGTGATAAAATGTTACATAAAAATTGAAAAGGTATATATTTATTCAAAATCATTATATGGTATTAGGACAATATAAAAAATAATGAGAAATATTTGACTACCAATATTTTCCTACCTAAAATAGACCAGGCTCTCAAAATATGAAGCACAGTCTATAATTGGTCATGGATCAGAAAATTGGTGAGTCAGAATGTTATAAGACTTTCATGTAAAAAGAGTAAATCTTTTTTGAAAAATTGTTGCGATTTTCTTTGTGAAACTTACTTATTTTTCTACTAGTCTTGAAGATGTAAAATCACTTATTATGTTAGAAAATGATCCAAAATATTTTTAAAAATATAACTTGTAGCATTGCATTTCACTGACTAGAAATATTCCTCCTTAGCTTTGGAGAGTGAGATGTAGCTTCTAATATTAATTTAGCCTCTCAAATTTCCCTTGCACTGCAAGAATAACAACAGAAAACTTTCTGTATTCTCGTATCATAGCATATGCTTATTATCTATCTTTAAATTGTCATATATCACATAAACAATTTTTGTCTCTAGTCTTCAGAAAACTGAGCCTACTTCAGGAAGATTTTTTTTTATCTTATTTATTTCTGCTACTAAAATAGTTACTATGTGTCTGATATAATTTGTTGAATTTAATTGAATTTAACTAAGCTGACCCAAAATAAAACTAAATGACAAACAGCTATGGAAAATATAGGGGTGTTGATTATGCATTTAAATCTATTTGCACCTTTTTGTCACTACAAACCTTTTGCACAGAAGCAAACATAATAAGATATGAATTGATACAAAGCAGAACCTTCCGTTTTGAACTGAAGACAGGGATAGGCTGATGATTGCAAGTGTTAGTCAAGAAAGCGTGATTCTGCGGAGCTGCTTTGCAAAGCATTAAAGCACTTGGAAAAAACCCACTGACCGCTTTGGCTTGAACTGCTGTGGATGTGGAGCTGTGAGAAAGAGTGCCCCGGTGCCTGCCGGCCCTTCCTCTTGTGTGTACAAACACCGAAATGAAGGACAGCTGCGGGATCAATATTAACAGGGAATCACAGCCACCC
Source organism: Dolichotis patagonum (assembly GCA_004027295.1). NCBI lineage: Eukaryota > Metazoa > Chordata > Mammalia > Rodentia > Caviidae > Dolichotis > Dolichotis patagonum. Next base: position 159,520 of record PVJX010000404.1, read on the forward strand.
AGACCCACTGACACTTCTGAATACAAAACAGACCAAAGGGACTCATTTTTGGAATTCCGGGATAAAGGACTTGTCACTTAAACATTTTGTTTTAATTGGCCATTATCAAAATGTGAAAGCATGTTCCTTGGGGGTGAAAGGAAACAGAAAGGCATAGTCTTCAGCACTGAGAACTGAGAGGCAGGTATGACATGCCTCCTGCCTTGCCTTTGAGGCCCACAGTTGCCTTTGCTATTCTAGATCACTGCTGTTTCCAGTTGAATTTTAGGAATGATTTCTCTAGATCTGTGAGGTATGTTACTGGTATTTTGATTAGAATTGCATTAAATCTGTATAACAATTTTGGGAGAATGGCCCTTTTTACAATGTTTGTTCTTCCTATTTATGAATAAGGAATGTCTTTCCATTTTCTGAGGTCCTCTTCAATTTCTTTTTTCAGAGTAATGTAATTTTCACTGAGTAGATATTTTACTTCCTTTGTTATATTGATTCCTTAGTATTTCATTTTTGGGGATGCTATTGGGAAGGGTGTGGTTTCTCTCATTTCCTTCTAGGTGAGTCTGTTGTTTGTGTAGAGGAATACTATTGATTTCTGAGTGTTGACTTCATACCCAGCTGCATAACTGAATTTGGTTATTACATCTAGAAGTCTTTTGATGGAATTTTGTGGGTCTTATGTGTAGAGCATCATGTTATCTGTGAATAATGGTAATTTAACTTCTTTTCCTATCCTTACGTCTTTTATTTCTCTCTCTTGTCTAATTTTTCTGGCTAGTATTTCCAGCACTATATTGAACAGGAGTGGTGATAATGGAAATCCTTGCTTGCTCCTGATTTTAGAGTAAAAGCTTTCAGTTTTGACCATTTAATATGATGCTGGCAGTTGATTTGTCATAGATAGCTTTTATCAGATTGATGTAAATACCTGAAGTTATACTACAATGATACTATGATAAGATAAGCATGGTACTGGAATAAAAACAGATTTGAAGATCAGTGGAATAGATTAGAAGATACAAGCACAACTACAAATACACTCAGCCACCTTATCTGTGACAAAGGTGCCAAATATATATACTGGAAAAAAGATAGCCCCTTTAATAAGTGTTGCTAGAAAAACTGGCATTCTGTATGCCAAAAACTAAAACTATACCCATGCCTATCACCATGCCCTAAGTTAAAGTCAAAATGGATCAAAGATCTAAATATTAAAAGAGAAACACTAAATCTGCTGGAAGACAAAGTAGGTAGAAATCTTGAAGACGTAGGGATAGGCAGAGAATTCATGAGCAGAAATCAAACTACATGAAAAATACTTCCCAGAATCAATAACTGGGATCTCACCTTATTAAAAAGGTTTTGCATATCAAAAGAAACCTCCAGCAGAGTGAAAAGAAAACCCACAAATTGGGAAAAAATCTTAGTCAACTGTCCCTCAGAGGGTTCTAGAAAATACAAAGAACATCTCTAGAACATATAAAGAACATATCTAGAATATATAAAGAATTTTAAAAAATCAGACTCCCAAAATTCAAAGATCCAATCCAAATATGGGCATCTGAGATGAATACACACTTCTCTGCTGAAGAAATACAAATGGCTAATAAATACATGAAAAAATATTCCACATCATTGGTCATTAGAGAAATGCAAATTAAAACTACACTGAGATTCCATCTCACTCTAGAAAGAATGATAAGGAGCAGGAAAACCACCAACAACAAGTGCTGGAGAGGCTGCAAGGAAAAAAAGGAACACTTCTGCACTGTTGGTGGGAGTGTAGATGGGTGCAACCACTGTGGAGGTCAGTCTGGAGATTCCTCAAAAAGCTAGGATTGGAGGTTAAATTTAACCCAACAATTCCACTTCTGAGCATATTCCCAGAATAACTGAAAACATCATACCATAGTGATATATGTGCACCCATGTTTATAGCAGCACAATTTGTAATATCCCAATCTTGGAAACAACTTAAATGCCCATCAACTGAAGAATCAAAAAAAAAGATGTGGTTTATTTATTTATTTTAAAGATAATAAAAGCAAATGAGACAAAACAAAATGGGGTCAGTCAAAACAAAAATATGGACATAGTACATGTCTTAAAACCAAAATACAAGGTGATCAATAATAGTTACCATAATGTCTCTTGTTATCTTCAATAGAATTGCCCATATCATAAGGCACAATAAAATTGAACATAGTACAAAGCAAAATCAATAAAAACAAAAGGTTGGAGACACTATAGGACTTCCAAAGAAGACAATAGTCAAACCAGAATGGGTATCACAGTGAAACTTATTGTCTTCAAAGTAGTTGCCTATATCCTCAGGCTTGATACTATCAAACATAATAAATTCCAATAAAATCAATCAAAACAATACAGCAATAAAACAAAACAGATTCAAATAAAATCAGTCAAGACAAGACAGTGAAAGCAATACAAGGTTTCAAATTAAGTTAATATGAAATAAAAAATGTTTACCTTAGTATATCCTGCTGTCTTTGGAATAGCTGTCCATGCCATCAAATCTACCATAAGTAGAAATTGGAACAGAATATAAGCAAACTAAACAAAGTGATGAAAGCAATATGGGTTTCAAATCATGATACAAGATTACCAATGTCATCTGCCTTCCTATTTAGACAGTTCCTCCCCTTTCACTTTCACAGGGTGCATTGCACATCTTGTATCCCACTAACCCCTTTAGTTTTTTAGATTAGGGAGGCAATCTGCTATTTACCTAAGTGATTCTGAACCTTTTTAACCCTGAGCGTGATCTCAAGTTGTATCCATTTACCTACAAGAGACTCGAGGTTTTTGTTTATTTATAGATGAGTAGTTCTCCATTGTATAAAAGTGTTATGTCTTTCCAACCAATCTTCAGCTGATGGGCCAGCACCTCCACTTTTTTCTGGTTCCCTGTCACATAGAGCATTATTTTCTCATCTTTGACTTTGTCCATAAACCTTCTTTCAGGTTAATTATATTTCTTATATAAAGCATCTTGATGGACTTTATCTCCTGATCCACTCTGTCTGTATTTCTTTTTATTAGTTTATCAAGGCCATCTATGTTAGTGATTATGGCCAATCTTCAAGGCTTTATTTCTATCATGCTATTGTATAGCCAAGGCCAAGGTTTCCCTAAAGCTATCCCTAACCAACCTCAACTGTGTGGCACACATTAATGTGAAGAAGACTCTCAGTAGTTAATCACAAGGGGGGAGCAGGCTGGCCGCTTGTACTCCAGTAGTCACTAGCAGATTGAGGAAAGTAGGAATCCCTAGCCAGCAGGATTCAGAGGAGAATATATAACCAATACAGGAAGTGTCAGGGACCCCACTACCCACTTGTCTGGAAGAAACCAGGAACATGACAAGAGGAAGAAACAAAAGGGAGTCTCCGGCCTCCAACCCAAGCAGTAGGTAAACACGGAAGAGATTGGGATTCACACACCTGCAGTTTCTGAAGTAACAGCATCTGACATAAAGAAACAACTTCATGAAACTATAAAAGAACTTAAAACAGAAATATTAATACAAGTAAAGGAAGATATAAGAAAAATAATAAAAGAAATGCTAAGCATTTCTCAAAAAGACACAGATGGAAGAATAGAGGGGCATAGAAAAAGGAGGGATACTTTTGATGAAGAATATTTTTAAAAATTAGAATACATGAAATAGATGCAAAGAGACTACCAGGAAATTAAAAACTCCATTGAAAGCTGGCACAACTGCTTGAAAGAAACAAAAGATAGACTATCAAACCTTGAAGACAGGTTTGCAATGTTTGATCATGAAAGGAAAGAGCTCTTAAAAATAACAAAGAACCAGGAAGTAACAATGGAAAGGCTAGAAGATGAAAAGAGAATCTATAAATTAAGAATAAAAAATGTGAGTGAAGAAACAGGGGTAAACACAAATAAAATACAAAGGCTATTTACAGAAATAATTAAAGAAAACTTCCCAAGCATAGGAAAAGGAAATTTTATCCAGATATATGAGGCATATAGAACCCCAGCCAGCTATAACCAAAATAAATCTACACCCAGACATGTACTAATCAAGATCCCAGAAATTCAACACTAGAACAAAATATTAAAAAATGTCAGAGAAAAGAAACAGATCACCAATAAAGGAAAACCCATCAGAATCATGACAGACTTCTTGACACAAACCATAAAACCAAGAAGAGCTTGGAGCAAAGTACCCCAAGCCCTGAAAGAAAATAACCTTCAACCCAGATTGATGTACCCTACAAAACTATCTCTCAAAATTAATGAAGAAACAAAAAGCTTCCATGACAAAGAGGAACTGGGAGAATTCATGGCCACCAATCCAACCCTTCAAAAAATACTGACAGACATTTTAGAGACAGAGAAAAAAAGACCATGGTTTCAGGAACAGTGGCAGAGGGGGCTCACTGAAAGGGGCAGACAGTGGTCAAGGGGAAAAGAAGATGTGGTATTTTTATACAATGAAGTACTACTCAGCTATAAAGAAGGTTCACATTGAGGCTTTATAGGTAAATGGATGTGACTTGAGACCATACTCATAAGTGAAATAAATTAAATTCACACTGGTAAATACCACAGTGTCTCACTTGTGCAAGAAAATCAAAGATTAAATAAGATATCAAAACTTCAATAAATATTCTGAAAAGGTAAAAAACACCTAAAAGGGGAAAAATAACTCAAGAAAAAAGAGAAGAGAAGATAAAAGAAAAAAGATATAAATTTCTAGATACACATCTAAGATAGCTAAGATGATTGTGCTACTAATTCTATTAGTTCTTGAAACAAAACAGTTAACATTCATAGGATTAGACCAATTTTGCATGTTTGCATCTGGTAATTTGAGTAATTCTTTTGAAGATAGAGATGAAAAATAACAACCTTAGTTAAGTTCCTACCACCTTGTTTTGAGGGCCTATATTGTCATTGTTTTAGCTTCTTTGTTATTATTATTTATTTGTCTCTTTTGTTTCTTATTTTTCTCATAATTTGTTTTGTTTTGTTTTGGTTTTCCCTCAATACAGACAGGATAGATGTACATGTACTCTAGGCTTATACATGCCTAGAACTTCTCCTAAAGAGTTTACAAGAATTAATTTTAATATATGTGATGGTATGAACAGCTACTTTGAAGAAAATGAGACATTCTGGTAGCCATTGCTGATTTCCTCTCATCTTGTTGTGAAGTCTACTAAGGCATTTATTCTTTGCTTTGATTGGTTTTAATCTGTTTTGTATTATTTAATTTCAATATGTGGGAACATAAGAACAGCAATTTTGAAGAGAACAAGAGACATTATTGTAGCCATTTTTGAGTTTCCTATTGTCTGGTTTTGAAGGCCTGTAATGCTTGCATTGTTTTGTTTTGAATGGTTTTATACTATTTTGTCTTGTTTTAATTCACTGTGTGTGAAGATATGGACAACTATTTTGAAGAAAACAAGAGACATTGTGGTAATCTGTGATGATTTCCTGTTGTCTTGTTTCATAATCCTGTGTTGATTGCATTGTTTTGCTCTGATCTGCTTTGTTCTGTTTTATTTTGTTTTATTCTCTTTAAAGTAAAAAAATTTAAAAAAAAAACTGAGAAGTAACTTCCGTGTGGACACTGACACAAGGAATACAACAGAAACCAGTAGACAATTTGCCTTCAGAGTGTATAAGGAGCTTGTCTAAGGGAAAACAGCCCTAAACATTTTGTGAATGCAAAAAGTGCTACCTGAATACAAGTTTAGACAATGAAGGAGCCAGGGAGTCACAGAATAGCAGGTACCGGGAGACCGACCCACTACCACAGGCAGGACAGACACAGCGGGGAGCAGCAGTCACTTTAGGGCAACGTGCAAGAACAATAAGTCCCAGACACTTTAGAGTCACAGTACGTAACCGTGTTGGTTTGCTGCAGCACCGCAATGTCACCTTAAAGAATGGAAATGTTATGAGAAAACATAAAACTTCAAGAACTAAACTCTAAGCTACACTCTCTCGATTTGGGCCAACACTTTGGCAGTGGAGGTTGAGTACTGATTGGACCTATTACATAAGGCAGAGCTAACACAAATTGCTTTTTTTTTTCTTTTTCTTTTTCCCTAACACAAAGTTTTATATACAAATTAATATGACAGCTTCTTCAGACTCCTATAATTCAGATTTGGATGTAAGGTTGCAGAATAAGACTTTGGAGCTGAAATAAAGCTGTAGAGACAGTAACAAAAACATTTTCATGCTTCCTAATAAACTAAAGGAAATGCGCCTCTAGAAACCACAATTAAAATTTTTTCTCCTCCCTCTGTCACAGAAGCCCTCTTTTTTATAGGTGGTTGTGCTGATGGACATAGAACACGTTTCTGTTCCTCAAAATTTTAAAGTGGAAAAGCTCTTAGGCATGCAAACCATGCCTGTTTCTGCCTTTTTGCATAAGCCTGTTGTCATTACTATTAGAATGTGCAATCGGTTCCAAGCAATTTGTTCTTCTGTTAAGGAACAGATCCCTGGGGCTGGGGATTTAGCTCAGCGGCATAAGCGCCTGCCTTGCAAGCAGGCAGTCGTGAGTTCGATCCCTGGTACCGATAAAAAAAAAAAAAAGAAAAAAAAAGTTTTAAAAAGGAACAGATCCCTATAAAACTTGCTGATGCTGAACACCTTGCCTGGACACTTGCCTGCTCCATTCCCACCACTGATAACCCGAGAGGTTGCAATGCTATTTCATTCATATGGCCAATCCCATTTTCTCTGCAAATCAATGGAGATCTATAACCATTCAGTTCATAAACACTGTCATGAAATAATTTAATTAGCTACTAAGCTCTTTCAAGGAAAGGAACATGACTCATTTCTAGGGCAATAATTTAATAACTATATTTAAAGATTATGAAATGCAATTTAGTTGTTCAAATACAGCAGTTTGAATGATGAGAGTTTGAGTGTAGAGACAAAAATCAAACAAACAAACAAACCACAATAAAAATAACATAACAGTGTCTAGGAACTTTACTACTCAAACAGTGAAAAAAACCAAAGAGGGATGGATTCATTTGGGTTTTACCCTTGTCAAATAAAAGAAAATTCAGCCAGGGATTGAGCTCAGTGGCTTGAGCGCCTGCCTGGCAAGCAGGAGGTCATGAGTTCGATCCCCGGTACCAAAAAAAAAAAAAAATAAATAAATAAAATAAATAGATAAATAAAAAAATTAAAAAAGAAAAGAAAATTCAGACTTAGAGAAGGAGAGACTTGAATTAAAAAGACCTTCTCTGTGGTGGCAAAAGTCCCCTGGGATGTGTGACTTGGTAATTCTACAGCACTGAAAATGTTTGCCCTAAGATGTGCAGGTATGATGCCCAGGAAGAGCCAGGGAGATCTTCCTTTAGTGAGGTCAGTGGAAAGGCTGCACAGAACTGGGAAGTGAGACTAGGAGAGCAGCTGCCTTGGTGGATGGACCATGTCTCTGCTTCAGGCTGTCTCGAGGAGGCCCCTGAGTTGGGGACGTCACCCTCTAGACCTGGCTCGGGATGCTGTTACCCAGACCTAAAGAGAGGAGTCCTAGAGTTTGCAGCTGCTCCCTGCAGGCTGTGGAGTACCATGGACCATGCAGCCAGTCATTGGAGAAGAAAAAGAGCAGAGCGATTCTGGAGTTGACTTCCAGGATCTTGATAATCCAACAAGGAAAGCGCTCGGGACAGGTCAGCTTTGCACTGAGGCCAGTAGTGGTGAGGTGAATTCCTTACCTTTTAAATGAATTTCACTGGGTACATTTCAGGGTCACAGTGTGACTGCTGTGAAGGACACGAACACATCCGATCTGTCCCATCACAGTGTGAGTGTGAGTCTCGCCCTGTGTGAAAGTTGGGCTGAGTTCTATTTCATTAACAAAACTTCCTGACATGCTTTTATTAACTGGGCTTCAGGGGTCATGAATTAGTTCTCTATGCCTGTTCATCTCGCACGGCCAAGGCGCTGGGTCATTGTCCATTTCCACCTGGGTTCCCCTGCACTGCCTCTGGTGACCCATTTCATCTGCTGGGTTTTTTTCCCTATCTTTTTATATTTCACCATTTTTTTTCTTTTGATGTACCATATGAAGATGATATTGGGCCTGGTATAGAGCTCAGTGTCATTAGCATCTGCCTGGCAGGCACAAGGTCCTGACTTCAAGTCCCAGTACAGAAAAAAAAAAAGAAGAAAAGAAAACAGATAAAGGGAAAGTGGGATTAGTAGTTTTCCTTGTATTTTTGGCTCACATCAATTAGCAGAAGTCCTTTAAGAAACATCATGTTGACAAAGCGATCCGCACCAAAGCTACTGGTTTGAGCCACCAGAGCGCGGAGCTGAACAGCCCTGCGTGCAGCTCGCCTGGACTGGTCCTGCATGCGACCCACCCAGAGGCACAGTGAATTCGCACTGCAGCCGCACTGAAGTTGGAGGTCGGGGAGCCCAGCAGTTCTCGGGGACCAGCATCCACATGCAGTGAGTGATGGAAATAAGACCCTCCCATGGGAAAGGGGAAACCAACTGGACGACATGTTGGATTTGGGCAGGACAGCCCTAACTCCATAAGGAAGTGGCTTCAGTTGGTTGCTCCTCTCGTCGAGCGGATTCGTGGAATCTTCTTGGACTAGGCCATGCCCCTGGCTGGGACCCACTGAGTCGCTACAAATTAATTCCCTGAGATCAGTGCACACTGACACAGTGAAGGCCTGCAAAGGTTGACTGGCCCGGAGGGGAGCAGCCAGCATACAATGCCTGTGCCTGAATTTTAATCTCTGATAACAGACTGAAGAGGGCAAAAGCTCCTGGCCTGTGCCCTCTAGAGGAGCCTTAGCCAACAAGAAAAGGGTTGGGACTTACACTGTACACTTGTATGGAAGGAACCAAAAACATGACGAAAGGGAGAAATAAGAAAAAAAAACCCAGCCCCCAACCCTGAGAAAATTGATCCAGGAGAAGTAAATAAAAAAAGAGATTGAGGGCAGCAAAAATGAAACATCAAACACAGTGTTAGTGGACATAAAGAGATATATTCAAGACCTCATAAGTGGGACCAAAACGGAAATATTAATTCAAATTAAACAAGAGATAAGTAGATTAATAAAAGAAGGGCTGGGCACCTCTCAAGCAGGCACAGACATAAGAATGGAGGAAAACAAAAGGCTAGAAAAATTTAATGAAGAATACAGAATAAAGCTGAATTCATGAAGCAGATTCAAAGAGATTATCAGGAAACTAAAGACTCCATAGAAAGCTGGCAAAACTGCTTGAAAGAAACCAAAGATAGACTATCAAAAATTGAACACAGGCTTGCAATGTGTGATCATGAAAGGGAAGATCTCTTAAAAATAACAAGGGAGCAGACAGTAAAGACACAAAGACTGGAAGACGACAAGAGGATCTATAATTTAAGAATAAAGCTTGTGAATGAAGAAGCAGGAATCAAAACAGAGGAATTACAATGCTATTCACAGAAATTATTAAGGAAAATTTCCCAAGCATAGAAAAAAGAAATGATATGCAGAGGTATGAAGCATACAGAACTTCAGTCACCTACAACCCAAACAGAGCTACACCCAGACACATAATAATCAAGATCCCAGAAATTCAATATAAGAACAGAATATTAAAAGCCATCAGAGAAAAGAAACAGATCACCTGTAAAGGAAAACCCTTCAAAATCACGGCAGACTTCTTGACACAGACCATCAGGTCAAGAAGAGCTT
>PVJX010000404.1:169344-268150 GCA_004027295.1 Dolichotis patagonum
GAGAAACAAGATGCTTCCATGACAAAGAGGAGCTAGGAGAATTTGTGACCACCAGTCCAACCCTACAAAAAATACTGAAGGACATTCTAGGGAGAGAGAACAAGAATATGAGCATTTCAGGAACAGTGGCAGAGAGGCCTCAGTGAACAGGGCAGATAGTGGAGTGGAACAGAAATATAGACAACCAATGGCAGAAAAACAGAATAGCAGAAATAAGGCAGAGATGATTGGCTGTAATCTGTAGTATTGATGGCCTTGAAATATTAACAGAGAGAAACACAGGCAGAGTAGATCAGGAGATAGGGTCCATTGAGATGCTCTATATAGGGAGGCAGTGGGACCCAAAACAAGCAGTGCACCCCATGGGAGTAAAGGGGAGGAATTGTCTAAAAAAGGGAGGCAGAGGATATTGTTAATGGGGTAACAAGATTTAAAATTTACATTATTCTCACCACTCTGCTTGGATGGATTACGTGCTGTTCCAGTTTGTCTACTTACACTAGACTTGAGGACATGGTCAGCTATCCCAAAAATAGGAGGACATATTATGGTAATCATCCCTAATTTCCTATCAACTTAATCTGAAGCCCTTTATAACTTATACTGTCTTATTATGACTGATCTTATTTGAATCTGGTTTGTTAGATTGCTACTCTGTATTGACTGATTTTATTTAAATCTGTTATGATTGATAGCATCAAGTCTAAGCATATAGGCAACTACAATGAAGATGACAAGATTCACTAAGATACCCACTCTGATTTGATTATTACTTGCTTTTGAAGTCTTATAATGTCTCCAATGCTTCATTTTTATTAATGTTATATACTGCTGAGACATCTTGGTAACCATTGTAGATCACCTAGTATTGCAATTTTATGTGACTTTTTTGCCTCATGCTTTTCTAGGAATTGTTTTGTTTTATCTTGCTTTGTTTTGTTTTTACCTCTAATACAGAAAGGGTAGATATACATGTAGAGACTCATACATGTGTAGAGCTTATAAACAGTTTACGAGAACCAACTATATAACACTTGTTGAAATGAACAATTACTTGGAGGAAAAAGAGACACTACAATACCCAGTGCTGATTCCATAATGTCATGATGTGAAATCCAGCAAAACTATCACTTTTTGTTCAAAGTGATTTTAGTTTGCTTTGTCTTGTTTAAGTTCAACACATATGAAGGTATGGACAGCTGTTTTGAGGAGAATGAGAGACACTATGACAGCCATTCTTGGCTTCCCTAATGTCTGGTCTTGAAGACCTGAAATGCCCTCCTCGTCCTGCTCAGATCAATTCCATACTAGGCTGTTTCATGTGAATTCCCTGTATGTGACAATATGGACAACTATTTGGAAGAAAACAAGAGTCAATATAATAGAGAGTGAGTATCTCCGATTGTCTAGTTTTGAAATTTATGTCTCTTACATTGCTTTCTTGTGATCCGCTTTGCTCTGTTTTGTTGTGTTTAATTTTACCGTTTTGATATAATTGCATGTATATTTGAGTGGGTAAGATGGATGACCATATCGCTGTTTTTGTCAGATCGTGGAGCAGAACTGTTAACAGTCTCACTGTTTGAATGTCTACTTTACATGTTTTAACTTTGTAATTTGAACGACTATTTCCAAGAAGTCAGTATGTAATTTGTCAAGTAATAATTTCTTAGGATTTTTTGTTGTTGTTCTTTTCCTGTTTTCCTTGGAATTCTGTATTGTTGCTACCCTTCATTCTATTTTGTTTTGTTTTTTTTCTCTTTAAATAAAATTTAAAAAAAATAAAATAAGAAAAGAAACATCATGTTGTAAAAAGTGTTTCATTGTAAGTTGTTAGCATTAAATAATACACAATTGTATGGAAGTAGGTAGTTGTGTAGTATATGCAATAGATAGATGGATAGATAATAAATAGACAAACAGATAGATAATGAATTTATCTATTGATCCTTTGGTGGACACTTAGGTTGTTTCCATATCTTTACTATCATAAATCTTAACCATTGCCCTCTTAAAAGAATACAGGCATCAGAGAAACTGTAACATTTTCTATTTCATCTTTTTCTTATTCATGGCTCAATAGGCAATCATTTTAGTGGAGCTCCCGTCTACCAATCTTTCAGTATTTAGCTCTATCATAAAATACTGGTGTGAAAATTCTGTCTGGTTTGAAAAGACCACAAATATACCCACTACATTTGGATAACTTCCTCTTCATTACACTGGGCTTCTCCAAACCCAGCAGGAATAAATTCTGAACCTCTAAGAATCAAGGAGAATGACCTAAGAGGATTTTATACTGTTTGGGAGCATTATTTCACTCAACAATTTGGAAAGAGAACAGCCAGGGCCTCTTTGAGATTTATGCTTCTATAAATGTAGTAGCTTCTTCCATGGTACAATGAACTAAAACAAAATAGCAATAAATCCTGTCTTCATGTTCCATTTTTTAAAAATTCCCTTGAGTCATCTAAGTTTCTTGTTTTTCATCTGAAACCATTTTTTAAAAAATTCTTTTAAATAATCTAATGATGAAAATAAGTATTATACTTTTAGTTTCAGATTGTGGTTAATATGTTATCAAAGGTATAACAAGGCATAATTTGTCAAAAGTATAACAAGGTAGGTACTCAGAAGAATAACTTTTTGCTTAGTCATATGTAAACAAAATGTATTATTTAGTTTGAACACTAAGCATCTGCTTTTTATCAGAATTTTACTTGCCTTTATTTTTTCTGTAATAAATAGGCAATAAGATAAAGTATGCAATAAATGCTTCAGACTATTGAAATTAGGTGGGATTGTTCAGTCATAAAGAGGACAAGGGCATTCAAGAAGCTGACCAGAGGTCATCTCATACACAGAGAGAGGACCAGTGGATTTTCCAGTTGAGGAAAGAGGGCTTGAAGTTCCCAGGTCCTTATAAAGTAGGAATTCAAGAAGAAAAAGTATATGATAAAGATAAGAAAAAGATTTTCTGAAAATGTCATGCTAGCTCTGCCTTGGGTCTAATTCAGTGTTAGGCAGAATACTGAAACAGTCATGGATAAAGGACGATGTCTGGGAAAGGAAAGTCCAGGTGACTGCTAGGTGGAGTGACCCTAGAGCTCACACTAAGAAGAGGATTCTGAAGATGTCAAGCCTCTGACAACAGAGGATCATGAGCGGCAGATCCTGGCTTGTTAAGCAGAGTACACCTAGATAGAAGGTGCCCTTCAGGAAAGCATTTCTAAACCCGTACTACCGACGCTTAAAAGGAAATCTTGACAAGATTAACCTAATGCAAAATCAATGTATTCTACTTTCTGGGACAAACTGTATGACAGTTTAACAGAAAACAATAAAATCTATCACACAACAACGTATAATTGATAATGCCCAGCAGGATACTTTAAAACATGCCACAGATTTCCAGGTGTTGGGGCACATTCATATAATCTGAATGCTCTGACCAACTGAGGCAGGAGCATTCCAAGCCTGGAGAGTTCAGGGACTTAATGAGATCCTGTTTCAAAACAAATAAATTAAAAAGGAGTAGGGTTGCAGCTCAAGAAGAGGTTCTGGGTTCCACTCCCAGTACCACCACAATAATCAAATGAATAAACAATATTTCACTTTGAAGACCAAGAATGTGTGAACAAGAGTGAGGAGAAGTGTCCATAAAAACAACCACCACAACAAAAGAGGTTCAGAAATTATGAGAGGTAATAAAATTAGCAGAAACAAATCTAAAACTTGAATAGATACAAATTTAGCCAAAGGTTGACAGGAAAACATCATTTAATGGGAACATAACTGAAATGTATAAAACATTTAGTGGGATGCAGTAGGCTGATCATTCACCACAAAGGTAGGTCCACATACTCATTCCTAAATATGTGAATATTACCTTACTGGGCAGGAACATGTGACTTAGGATGCTGAGAGGAGGAGCGTATCCTCAGTTTTCTTAATATGCATCACTGTCTTTTGTCTGGTGTGAGGAACGGAAGCCAGAACCTTGCATGTGAGACCCTCGAGTTCTCCAGGGAGCTGCCCTCTGGCTTCACATGCATCTTTGAAACAGGGAGGCAGAATCCATTCAGACATCCACAGCAGAATACAATATGAGTAAGACAAAGTTGCAGTCATTCAAGGAATTTTCGGGCGTTCTTCAGGTTTCCTTTGATTGGAAAACAATGCCAGACGCCTAAAGCAAAGTATGGCAATTCTATAGCTCCAAATATATAACATATTTAGTGATAAATCTACAAGGAGGGTCTATAATTCTTATTTCCTGAAAAATATAATCACTGCCTTAAAACATTAATGACCTAAATAAACCAAAAGAGACATATGCCAACTGGCAAAGAGAATTCAATATTTTGAATTCTCATACATGATATGTACAAGAGAGCTAACTATGCTCTAATTGCTGTTAGTTCATCAAGAAGAACAATTTGTGCTTTCATTGTTCAATTGTTTGATGATTTTTTCGTGTAATCTGAAAAATTACTTTGAAGATAGCAATATACAATACATTAACCAGTTTTATTCTCCTATTATTTTGTTTTGAAACTCCATATAGTTTTTATTCTTTTTGTTGTTTTTAAAATAAAAACAAACAATTTTTTAAAAAAAGAAATTAGTCCCCCTACATAACACAGGGTTGTTCAGGGATGTTCTGACAATAGCAGGTTGTTGAGGAGTCAGAAGGGAAAAGTTTTCTTGTGACAGATGTGTTCACTCTTTCCATGGTGAGGCTGGATTCATGTCATGCTCATATTGAACCATAGTATCTTTTATTTTAAATACATGCGGTCATTTTATGTCACACCTCATGACCTTTTGCCAAATGGGTGATTTATTAAACTTGGTTCGCAGTAAGGAATAAATGCACTAGGGCTGAGGAATTTAGTGGCAAGAATGCAGCATGTTCTCGAGGAGGAAAACTGTAAGATTGTTGCCATATTTATTTTTATTTTTGAGGGGTGGGGATGGGGTGGTCTGGCAAAGAAACATGGCTTCTAGAAGTCAATGGAAATACTTTTCATATTCTCACTCTTGCTGGGCTGGTTTTCACTTTTCCAAGGTTTACTCTGACACTTGCATAGATTTTTCTGAAGTGGGAAAGCTCAATTTGAAAAGTTAAGAGAAGTTATGAAATTTCTCAATTAGAGAAAATGTGAGAAGTTAGGAAATTATGAGCACTAACTGGACTCCAATTTGCTTTAAGATAGGCAAAGAAGACATGGGGTTAGCCTTGCAAGTTGGTCTCAAACACCAGCAATATTGGGCACTAATCCTAGTAACAGCTACTTTCCTTGGTGCTTATTTTCTTTATAGTTTCTGAAAATGTGAACTCTGATTTGATTTTCAATCCTCAATCCTTCAAGTTACCTCCAAACAATTTTAAAATCTCAAGAAGAAAGGTGCACTTGTGCACACCCGGCTTTAAGATGCATTCTGTATCTTTCTCAAGCCAACTGCCCTCAATAATTGGATACAGATTTTTGGAATTGCCAATGTATGGAGCAACTGACTTCCAAGGAGTTGTAGCAACTTCCCACATGGTAACCTGTTGTGATCCTGGGTTGCACTGGTAGATTTGATATTTGTTCAAATCTGAATCATGGCTATAGACTTTCAACTACCAAAAGCAAGTATTATTCTATAGATAACTAGCATAATCCATCAGTGAAGAAGAAGACATATAAAATAGAACTTTACCTCTGCTGCGCTAATATCACTGCCTTCTGCCAATCTGAAATTCTACAGCTGTATAGTTGCAGAGCTGAATAGAACTGGGAAAGACTACATGGGGAACATTTTGACTCATGGCACAACTTTTAGAAGAAAAAGAAAAAAATGGTAAGAAGAAAAAAGCTTTATAATTTTATGTATGATCAGAAAATAATAATTATTGTCTCTTCTGAAGGAAATCTGTCAAACTCACTGGAACATAGGATTAGTCTAAAGACTGATTGATCTTGAAATGAAATAAAATCCGTGGAGGAATGAAAGCAAGATAGAGATATTGAGCGCTAACAGTAAATGTTGTGTGTAGAGATAGAGAAGAAAAGAATTCAATTTTTGAAGTTTAATGTAGCTTTAAAACCTCAGGTCATTCTACTTGAATAGAATAGGATAAAGGACTTTGCAATCCTACAGCAGTACTTCCTGATCAAAATTTAATGTGCATAAGAGTTATCTGGACTCTTTTTAAAATGTTATTTTTGATTCAGAGCCTGATAGTCTGTATTTCTAATAAGCTCCCAGAGGAAGGGATATTCTTGACTCCAAGACACGAGAAGAAAGGGGTCAGAGAATATAATGTCAACAACTATTACTCAAGGTGTTTAGACTTCAAAAGAGAGAAATAGTAAGGTTTTGAGAATGACTACACAAATAATGATATACTGTTAGGAAGCCTCAGATGTAGAGATTTTGGATTCATTCTCCAGCAAAAGTGCCAATTCTAAAGATTTTCTGTTTCATATAGCAGACTAAAGAAATGAAATATAGAAAAGTTAATACATAAAGTGCCTATAGCCATTGGAAACATAACTTCTGCCACTCATAGTTTAAAAAGGGGAATTCCGTGCTTTCTGCGGCCACATGCAGAAGCACTTAGTGTGGCCAGTCTGACAGCGGGAGGTGAGAGAACTCTGGGAAACAGCTTTGCATCAGGAAGAGCTGGGCAGAGCAGGGGACTGGTGCTGTCCAACTGGAAGAGCCACGGCAGGCTCTGGGGCACAGGGCTTGCACCTCTGCGTGCTGCTTGGACGTACGTCATTAGGGCAGTGAGGTGGTCGATGAGAGGGAAAGCCCAACAAGGAAGGTGGTTGGGTTTGGGTTTGACAAGTGATATAGCTGTGCAAGTTTTCTCGAGATAAAAGACAAAATCCTGACATGAATTTTATGATAAGGCACAGAGAACGGACTGGGAAGTTGTCGGTTTGTAGCTGCAGGTGGACCCAGATGAAGAAACGGATCATTGCAACCTTGACTTAAATCCACCACAAGCCAGCTCCAGGGTCACCATACCTTATTCCCACACAGTGTGGGACTGTTCATTCAGCCAATTCAGGGAAATGGCTGCTTCCCCTTGCGCATTTCTTGCTATTCCAAAGCTTTTCTAATTCAGCCAGTGTCATTCACAGTACTTCCTTCCTCAGAGGGTATAAAAATTGCTCTTAACTCTCATCTGGTCGTTTCCCAACTTTGCTGTCCCCTAAGGTACTGATTATTGTAGAAATTGCCTCAGGATCTGGTTCTTCTTTTATTTCCCTGCTACTATTTGTAACAGCTCAAAAAAATCTATTTATTTAAGAGACCACTTCCGTTTTAATGGTCTAGAGGGACTGGATCACCTGGGGATCGGTAGGTTCTCTGGAGTGAGAAGAGCCCCAGAGGTGGAAGCATCAGGACAGAAAATAGAAAATATGTGGCTCATACAGCACGATCATAAAAGAAGGCCTGATGTGTCCCAATTTGGGAAAATTGTTCTAAATTAAACAATATTAAAATATGCTGAGCAGTGGAAAGGATGTTCCCAAACTCTCAGAGGCATTGTTCATAGTGCAGAGAGGCCAGTTCGTTGAAGACCAGAATGTTTATTTGAGGCAGGATGGAGATCTTGGAAAGAGTGAGGAACCTTGAGAGACTTAGAGTGTGAGACAATAGATACACAGAGGCAAGGCCAAACGGGACTCTCTAGTGTATCTTTAGACACTGGACGCTCCGAATAACATGTTGGAACCAATACGTTGTTCCTATCTGCCTTCCAACTTTGCAAACTCTCCTCTACATTTGTACCTAGAGATTTTTTCTGGAGTAGCCCTGTTTGTGTGGATAACGACCCCGTTGGGCACACAGGTAACATGAGAGGTTGCACTCCATTCACTACCCCCGGATGACGTTTTGCCATAACTCATTCCAACACTGACCTAACACAAAAAGGAACCAGCTCTCAGGTCTTAGGAAGACCGTGAGCAAACATCTCATGACCACTTCTTGGTGGCATGGTTACCAGGAAAACATTGCCCATGCAAGCAGTGAACTAAGCAGAGTCATTTTCCACTTACCACATGACTAAAAAACCTATCAGGATTATTTAGTTGTCATAAAAAAATTTACCGTAGGTTTGTTACTAATGCTTGTCTGAATGCTTGCAGACATGCTGCCTGAGGAATCATCCTGGAGGACTCAAGGCCAGAAGGAGACACAGATCTGCATTTTTAATACTCTACTCAAAAGGAGCCACAGAAGGTGACATTACCTACATGGAGCAGGAGGCTAGGGCGTGGCACTGGGCTGGATCAATCGGGCATGAACTTCCAACTCAGGAGACTTATTAACCACAGGCTCAGAACAGGAGCACCTGAGCATGATGGGAATCACTAGCGCTCTGCACCTGGTACCAATCTTCCTTCAGATAAGAGAACACACCGACCTCAGCTTCTGATACCATCATTTAGCAGCAGATCAAGTGGGAACACCTGGATCCACTATCAAAGAGGACAGAAAAGGATGTTAGCAAGTGACTTTGTGACCACTGCCCGTGTTCTTGAATTGATTCATTCTGCTTGCAGGATGTTTCTCTCTCTCTCTCTCTCTCTCTCTCTCTCTTTCTCTCTCTCTCTTCAAAGCACCCTTTTCCCCCTGAGTGCTTCCTTTGCTTTGTTCTCTTTTTTCTTTCCTTTTCCTTAGCAGTACACTAAAACTAAACAGAAATCTTTAACATCAACCAGTTGTTCTAACCAGTTCACTGATTGGGACAAGTAAGAACCCAGGAAACTCTGCTGCTCAGTATCCCATCGGATAATTAATGCATTATCCCACTTTTCCATGACCAGGGTAAAATTTCTGATGCCCACGATTCCAGGAATGAGGTTTGCTTGGCTCACAGTTTCCAAGGGTTCAGCTGAGTGTTGGCTGCTGTGAGGCAGAAATGGCTGGGTGCAGGGGAATGGTGGTCCTTCAGCTGTTTATCCTAGGCAGCTGGGAAGCAGAGAGAGTGATGGGACCAGAAACAGCTGTCCATGCCTCACCCCAGTGAGCACACTTCAACCAGACACCACTTCCCATAAGTACCTTCAGCTACTGAACTTGTCCATGGGTGAATCCACTTTTGTGGAGAGCATCACGATGATGCAGTCACCTTCTAACTCAGGAGACCTCTGGGAAACTTGCTAGATCTAAACCATAAAGGTCAGCATCATCAGAGAAGCTGAAATTCACCTGTAATATTTGATAATGATTGGAAGATCATTGAGTCCCATGTTAGTTACACTTTATATTCTTCATAACCTTATGGAATGTTTACTCAAATTATTCCAAAGATGAGCTTATTTTATTTTTATTTTCTTTAAACTCAGAGATTATTTACTATCTCCTTTATTCAAGAGAAAGAATCTAAGTTAGGGTCAAATGCCATTTATTACAAGTGAAAAAATATTAAGACTATTATAAAATTTGATGCACCTAATTACCATTAATGACTTCCCTTCTTGTTATGCATCTGGAGAAATTAAGTTATCTATTTTTTTCTACATTTTAAGACACAGGAAAACATAATGCAAAATATTCTGACAGATTAGTAAAAGTATTTGTTTGTTTTTACTATAGGCTGTTAAATATTAACATATTAACGTCATATTAAACAGAACTTAAGTCTTTATCACAATAATTAAAATAGAAATTGAAAATACCTGTTGAACTAAACCACTGAAATTTTAAAGTGAGTAGAATTTTATAGTGATTCAATTTATTTAATCTAATATCTAAAATGATATATTTATATGATGAAGAAAGCCATAATTTAGTACATTTCTGTTTCGATGTTCTATTAACATCTTGCTCTTTCATATAGGCCAAATTTATTTGATTCTCCTGAATTTCTATTGTATTATCTGACAAAGATTTCATACTAAAATTTGCTACTTCTTTGAGGCAGTAAAATAATAATAAAATACTTCTTTGCAGGAGATATTAAGCTACAGAATTTATCATTTTCTTCCATTTTTTTTCCTGTTGCTTGGTAAGAGGAAAAGCAATATTGTTTTAACATGATGGAACTGTGCGGGAGGATTAATGTAAATTCTGTGAGCAAGAAAATTCATTTAATCAATTTCATGGAGGCAGATTAAATGTGCAAAAACTTTGGTCTCCAAGAGTAAAGTCCACAAAAATCATGAAAACTTCAAGGACTTTCTGAACTGTCAGGATCCAATGTTTGGATCCATCTTGAAGTTAGATTGGAATCCTCATCAGTGTATATTTACTTACTCTTCACAGATTATTTTTCTTATTTAAAAAACCTAGTTATTATGCATTTTATTTTCATAATTTAGATAAATATATTGCTGTTAAATTTCCCCATCCACTAAGTTAGCTTGACAAATATATTACATATATAAAATTACCTCTCTTGGAGGTTTTTGATTGTTTTACTTTGTTAAATGAAAGATTTTGTTCCATCAAGTTCCATTAATTAAAGTTATAATTTTTTAGAAGAGTAATTATAATTTTTATATAGCTATTTATAATTTTTATAAGCATTTTCTATGTCACATTATAGCTTTCCTTTTGCTAATATAATGCTTCTCATGTATAAAATATAAAGAATAGATTCGGATTTCTGTACTTATGTGACCAAGGTTTTGTATTTTAAAACAGTGACAATAATTATATTATCTTAAATAATCAGTGAACATACTTTGTACTTTAAGATTAGATGTGAGGTACAACATTAATGTAAAATTTTGACAATATAAAAATATTCACCATAGGTGAGATTATGTTTTGTTCATCTTTTAAGCATTTTGATTCTAGTTATGAGAATTTGTCAGATAGAAATAATTCAAAGTACAGAGAAAACATGCATGTTCATCATTGTCTTATTTAAACCAATAATAAAGACATTGCTACTTAGAAATATAAAATTATATCCTAACATGTAGAGTTTCTAGCTACTAACCATGATGTTAGCAGATGTAGTTCTATGAAAGATACTTAAGTCATTTTTATAAAAGCAAGACTGTAATTAATGTTTATATCTATAATGAAAACTGGCATATATATGGGCAGCATCAGAATAAAATAAGAAAGTGATCATTTAGGAAAAAGGTTAAACATGATTGTTCAATATATTTTAATCCCATGATTATGAAATATATATATATATATTCATTTCCAGAGTAAAAAATAAAAATAGCTGACTATGATCCAGAAATCTCAACATTTTTATATACAAAGTAAATGAAATCAATAATTCAAAGATCCACCTGTTTCCATGTGCACAGCAATGTCACTGGCAGTATCCAAGAAGAATAAGTAATCTAAATGTCTACCAGATGGTGAACAGATGAAGAAAAGATGAGGCGTGAACCCATGGAGTAATATCCAGATATGAGGTAGAATGAAATCTTGTGTTTGCTTCTATGGGGTTAGAACTTGTAGTCATCCTCTTACGTGAAGCAAAGCCACCATGGTAAGATAAATTCTTGATGGTCTCACATGCGAAATCTAAGTGTTAAGTGAAATAAGTCAGACACAGAAAGTTAAATATCAAAGGCTTCTCTTATATGAGAAACCAATTTAAATAAATTAAGGAGTAAAATAAAGGTAAACATTCTAGGGTAGGGAAAAGGAATCAAAAGAACAGAGGTGGGGGAAGGTAAGTAACAGAGAAAAAGTATCAAAAATGATCAAAATATGTGAATATATATATATACACACACATATATAGTGTGTGTGTGTTTGTGTATGTGTGAAAGTCAATGTAAATGTAACATACTGCAAACATATACCAGTAAAAATAAATAAAAATGCTCATAGATGTTAGGAAAAAAGTGGTTACAGAACCTGGAAAAAGTTAAGGATAAGGAGAGAAGTGACCTAGTTGATCCATATTTATTCAGTTATAGTCAGATTAAAAAAGTAAATTCTGAAGATTGTTGCCCAGGGCAGAATCAGCAGATCTTAATGAACTACGTGTTTCACAATACTGAGGAAAAACAATTTGGAATGTTTTTACCACAAAGAAACGATAAATAAAAGATAGACATGCTTGTAATTATATGAATATTGGACAATATGTCCTTACATACTGTCTCAATTACTCTTCTTGCTCGTTAGACAAAATACTAGACACCAAAGCTGAAGGAAGAAAGGGTTATGTAGTTCACTGTTTGGAGTGTTTCAGTCCACTGCTGGCTGGGTCCAAGACACGGTGGCTTGGCAGCGGGAGGAGAAAGACTTCATGGTAAAGAAAGAGTTTATGGTGGCAGAGGACAGCAAAACAAGCAAGGAAGAAGACAAGCCTCGTTCTGTGCCTTATACCTTGAATCCAGACAGCTGATACTAGGGCAGTGCCAAACCAACCTTTGGACTGATTAGAAATCACACACCCTTAATCCCAGCATCACAGGCTCTAGATTCAGCCACCTCTGAATAAAATTCCACATGTGATCACATGAGGCTTTGGGGGACAGCGAGACCCAAGTCATAACATTTACAAACATATGGCACCTCATAAGTATATACGATTTTTCAATCAATTAAAAACTACAAAAAGAGTAAAATATATTCAAATTATACAAATGTGAACATTAAAATGAAAGTCAGAAGGTAAGTCTTTGAAAATTTTAAAGCCACTTTTCAAAAAGACTACTGCAATGACATTTTGAAATCATATATGAAGAAGCATACTTAGTTTTGGTCTCATAGTTTCTTCCTCGGATAATTAAATAAACTACGTTTCATTTAATTGTAAGATTAACTCTTGAAAGTGCTTTTGGACATCCAATATCCCCACTCATGTCATGCACACAGAAGGCTGACTCATCTTCATCTTAGTACGCATTCCGTCAGTTGTGAAATCTCTGTTACCAGAGATGAATAAGTTTGGCAAAAAAAGAATCGAGAGACTTTTCATTGATTTTCGAGAAGTTTCACACAGGCAAATGCTAGGAAGAAAAGATCGGCAGATTGCAAGTGAGGTCGTATCTGCCTATTCATTCTCAGGAGGGGAGACAGTGCAGTAAATCAATATTTATTGAGTTCCTATTGAGGCGCTACATGACAGAGTAACATGCCAGGTTCTGACTCTTCAAAGTCAGTGTGTGGCTTTTGTTAACTTATGCCTTCTTTTAGTAACCCACCTCAACGGGTATTTCATGAAATCTGTAAGGCCTTGTTCTGCATAGTGGAGAGATTGCGATGTATAACAGAGAAAACTTCCTTCTTTTCAAAGATTTTATATTTTACGTGAAGAAGGATAGACTGAATAATTATGACACTTAATAAAGAAAGCACAGACACTTATTTGTCTTATATGGTAAAGAACTCAGTATTTTAAGAAGTACAGCTGAAGTTGGAAACAACCAATGGCTCTCTGGGGAGATTTGGGTCATTATTCTACAACCATAGAAAAATAATGTAAGCCTAGTCTTATGGAAGAATGTAAAAGTTGCACATGCGTCATATGTATAAATAATGGATATGTTACTGGTAGGAGGCAAATTGCTCTTATAATTTTTATGGTGAAGTTCTAGGTGTAAACAATATGCAGAGACAATCTGCGTGAATAAAAACACCTGCAAGTCACTATTAGATGTGAAGTGTTGCTTTGATTTGTGAGAGATGTTCAGAATACTCACACATTTTCTAAGTATAAGAAACCACCTCGAATGGCATCTAAATTTCTAATGAAGAATGATGATGCAATCTGGACTACAACTCTTGCAGTGTTTGAAACAGAGCTTTGTAGCTGATTAGTTGAAGCATCTGGCCAGCTGCATGTCCTGTGAAAGCTTACTATTTTCTGGGTAGACATTCTTATACTATATGGTTTTTAAAATCAAATAGTTCTATCTAGATTCTAATTTAAAAATTAGTATTTTCTTATAGATATCATGCAATAAAGCTGGAGTAATCTATGTGTTGATTTTGAAAGCAATTTTTTATTTTCATTTTTTGCACCGGGGATCGAACTCACGACCTTGTGCTTGCCAGGAAGGCACTTAAGCTACTGAGCTAAATCCCCGGCCCTATGTGTTGGTTTTGAAAAATATTTTAACAGCTGATAAAATTTTACATTAGTAAAGTTAATCTATTGTACCAGTACAAAATAATTTTTGAATTATATTTTAAAAATCCCCTCAAAAGAAAATTATATAAAAGCTAAATATGCTCATTCATTTATAGATATTCTATTCCTGAGGAAATAAGAATAAGGCTACATCATAATGCAGATTTGAAATTTCAAAATATATGTGAATGCTCCAAATCTATTATTGCACCTTGTCTGACTTCTGTCAAATATTGATTGCTATTTTTCTAGCTCTAACCATCGTATGCTAGCTGGCTGTGTATTGACATTAAAAACTAACCCTATACTCTATTTCCTGTGTCAATTCTTGTTTTTTATATTCTTTAGCTCTTATAGCACTTATTGGATACCTGGACGTGAGGTTTGCCTCTAAGCGAAGCAGCATCATTAAGTGCCACCAAGAGAATCTATAATCCCCATTACCTTAAACACATATGTGACAAATGTCTTGTATGACTGGCGAATGGGAGAGGGTACTAATTGTTGTATTGTGAATTATCTTCCTAATAGACACGGCACCCTCCCCACTCATCTCCACATGCAGAGGCCCCCAGGTACTTGTAATCATCCATTTACGTGTAACATTTGACTCTCTTGTTGGAACTGTTGGAGTAAATCTGTTGACCTCTTCTTGTGTGACGCAGCAAAACTATATTTGAGAGAATGGTGAAAAACAGAAAAAGAGTGATTTGACTCAACTTCTACAGTTCGAAAACAGTAACTAATGATTTTTCTAAAGGTTCAGTGGCCAAACAAAAGACAGCTTATCTGAGTATCATTTGGTCATTCCCCATTATAGAGAAATATGCACTGTGACCCAAGAACTGCTGAATGGGGCCATGAAAAATGTTATTATACTAAAAGACCAGTTATCACTATTCCATCTCAGATACTCACATCGAGCAAACTTCTGCCACCGTCCTGTCATTTTCTGAAGCAGTTCTGGAAGTCCTCTTTTGTGACTATCTTTAATTGCACTCTGGTGGTTGTATCAATGTACTGAATCCATTCAAGATAATCACACGGCATGGTCTCACTGACTTTGGGGAGTAGCCAGGACCCCACACAGTGCCGGCTCTGGTGAGTAAGGAGGAGAAGCACACACCGTATCGTTATGTGAACCTGCTCTTCCTTTGGGCGCTGCTTGTCAGCAGCACTTGTGTTAGTCACAGCTTGCAGAGATGCAAAGTAGACCTTTCACAGCCCCTTCAGAAAATGGCAAGAATGTTGAGATAAGTATATGTTCAAAGCAAAGGAAAGCATTCTGAGCGGAGCTAACAACAATAGGTCTTTCATTCTAATACCCATTTCAACCAAACCTTTTGATCAAAACCCATGTGTCTCATCAGGCACCTGTAGTAGACAAAAGCATGGAGAATGCTCTTGAGTGAGACCGACTGAGACAAGTGACTAGGGTCGGGCTGCACTTCATGTGTGAGACATGAGGCCATGATAGCAGTCAAGGAATCTGCAGGAAACTCCAGTGAGGGAACTTCCACGGTGGGGAGGTCACAGCCCCAGCAATGAGAGAAACGATGGAAGCACAGATTAAACGGGAAACATCTGTAGTATCCAGGTGTGAGGCACAGTGACCAGAGACTCCATAAGGCAGGTGAGGATTCTCCTCGGGCTCTCCTGGCCTGCTTCCCACCGGGCCGACACCAGGCGGGCTGAGGGTTAGAAGGAGGCCAAGAGCGCTCTCCCACTCCCTCTTACTTCTGCACCTGCAGGCCCCAGGCGAGAAGCAGAGGGGCAAGCAGGAGTGGGCAGGTTACACCTGAGGACGATTCTGCAGTGAGACTTTATATTCTCCGTATCAAGGTGTTCAAAATTCCAAAAACAGTTTTATGCGTTTTTATTTTTTAAAAAAATCCTGATTATTTCATTGAATACTGCCCAATTGGTATCTAGTTTTCTGTTTAAAGTCTGAAAATTCTAAATAGTATTAAAACCAGATGATTTCTTCATACAGCAGACAAAAACTATGAAAAGTCTTGAACGTAAATTTCATTATTTTAATGCTATACTATATAAATCATATGTATATAAATATATATATTCTCTTATTCTACGGTAGGATAATAAAGACAACAATTGCAGTAATATAGTTAGAAGAATTTATTGTTTTTAACATTTTCAACTCTGTAATGTTTTTACAAGGTTAATTTGTTCAAGTAAAATTTCTGGAGGATTAGCCAGAGAATCTCCCCTTGGATGTGATATTGGATGTTATATTCCAGTTGATTTGCTGACTGAAATATGCTCACTTACTTATTTGAATTTCTAAAACTGTTTTCCCCTTTTCACGGTCTGCCTCAGAAGCCATCCTCTGCATGAAGCCCATCCCCTCTGGAATTATTCAACTCTGACTCAATATCTGTAACCCTTTATATTTCCTGGAAATCAGTAGATAACTGATACTAGAGGTAGCAATTACAATTACCATTTCATTAATGCTTACTGTAGTCTTGAAAAAAACTGTATTTGACCTTTCTAAATCTAAATTCTTCCCTGTAAAAAAGAAACCATTATCTACTTAAACTTTTGTTTTCAAAAAGTTTGACCATACAGGAAAATCACTAAGCATGATGCTGAAAACTAATGCTAAATAGATGTTATCCATGATTATTCCTGCTATATGTAACTACTGAAAGGTATTTTACTTTTCATTAAATAATTTGAGATTATAACACATTTTCTGTCCTTATTGAATCAATTTATACTACCTTTGTTCACATGAATTCATGGACATTATGTGGTTCATGTATCAATATCTATAATTGCCAATTCTTTCCAAGTCTTCTAATTTGATGCTTATGATCTTCAGAAAACAAGGTGAGTAGAATTGTGTCACCATTAGAAAAAACATTAGGGTGAATCTAATTGCATACTAAGGGTGACTTAAAGAAGTCTTCTGTTATGAAATCACATAAGAATCAATACAGATTCAGTGCACAGTACACTTAGAGCCTCTTTGTCACCTGTCGTGGGGAAAACATGGGTTTTATTTGCATTAGGCATTTTCCAGTGGAGCAGCGTATGTATGTAGAGGGAACTGTGCAGTCCCAGTTCCACATCATGCAGGTGCTACATGCTAGAAATCCATTAGGGTAGGATTTTGTGTACATGCCTGTGACCCAGTGAGCAACACTCAGTAATTACCCATAACACTGCGTCACTTTGCCTACCGGTGAGGACAGGAGTTTACTGTTAATCAGCAATTTCTTACTACATTATTAAACCAGCTATTTTTAGTCAGCAGTTTTCTTTTTTAATTGCTAAACTTGGGTGGGGGGCCTTATTTTGTAAATTCATTTATTAATGAAACCATATAAAAATAAATTTAGTTACACATATTTTTGGGATATTTTAAATATATTCTATATACATGGCCCCAAACAATTCCTATTCATTCAAAATCACCCTTTCATACCAAAAGGATTGATGTCCATGATTTACATGGAAGTATATTGAAAGTATTGTATAAAATGATGTTTATGAAATTTTTGAATCTATGCCAAAATATTTATTTGACATACCTTGGTTATTTCCAGCTTAGATGTCTTACCTAACAAAATATAGGAGCCATGCATACATCTTTTTTTCTACTGTGACCAGAGAACAGTTTCATTCCTGTTCTTCCTAATAAGGAACCAGCCATAAATTTATGTTGAATTAATTAAAGCTGATACTTTTAATACTTGTAAAGGAAATTAATATTCCTTGGTCTCAGCAGAGCTGGGATACTAGATGTAAAGTAAAGGAATCTTAGATTTAAGCAACTATGAAGCCCAATAAATCCTGGGCTTTATTTACTGTCCAAGACAATAAAAAGGAAAAAAATCTTAAAAGAAATTCACAGGGGTCAGGTATTTAGCCCAATGGAATAAGTTCCCATCTGGTGAGTACGAGGTCATGAGTATGAAGAAATTCACAATGAAGCAGATTAGGGAACCACAGTAGAGTGGAAAGAAACAGGATCAGGTACAGATGCCATGGTCATGCTTCCGTGACCCACCCAGATATACCCACAACTGTGCTTTTCTTAACCCCAACATCCACCCGAGTAAAGCATGTGGACAACTATGATCAACAGCCACTTTCCACACCCTGTCCACTCCATAACCAACATATCTCTTCAGACAATATTTAACCTCCAAATAAAATGATGGTTCATGATCTGCTTAAGCGATGTACATAACCTACATACAAACTAATAGCACAATGACTTTCCACAGCACATGCATATTGGTAAAAAGTCTAAGCCAAGTTCTTCATTGAGAATCAAGGCAAGCTCTTAGCTGTGAATCCTAGAATTATTAAGAACAAGTTACACAAGGTAGAAGAGCACAGAGCAAACATGCCCATTCTAAAAGAGAGAAAGAGAAAGGTTACCTGAACACAGCAAGATAAAAACTCACCAAGGCAAAGATTAAATCTGATAGCTCCACCCCTGGCATCAGAAGCACACATTGGTAAGATGCGAGCTCCAGGAGGTATGGGCAGACCCACCCCTATGGCCCTGCTGTCTACAGATCATCTAGTATCTCTCTTGGGTGAACCACTCACAGACTATAGCTTTCCTTGGTGTGTGCCCAACATTCCTGGCATCTCTAGCTTCCTAGGTTCTTACTGTACCTTCGACTTCATTCCCACAGCTTTACACATTCTCCACTCATGAACACACTGGTTGACTTCAAGGCCTTCCTTAGAAATCTGAGTGAAAGCCTCCTTGAAACCAAGACTCTTGTGTTCTGCATGCCTGAGAAATCAGCATCACACAGATGATGCCAAGGTTTGTTGACAGAGGAAACAGTAGCAAGGCCCCGTGTACATGACTGCAGTGGTCTGAGCATCTGGGTGGCTGATGAGACTAAAATGAATCACGTGACTCCAATTCCTAAGAAACCCCTGAGACCAGGCATCCCAGGGGCACTCTTCTCAAATGAAGGGCTGCAGGCTTGCACCTTTCAGCCTGTAGCTACCAGGATCCTGCTGGTTTTTAAGATCCTCCCACCCTAAGTCATCTATTTTTCATCATCATTCAAAGTATTTGGTTCTTTTTAACAGCACTGATCCCCTAGGAACCCATATATTCTTCAACCCTAACCATACAAAGACCTCCTTCTAGGCCAAAATTTAAGTTTTTCCAAAATTTTCTGCTCAGCATTTCCCCCTAAATCTTACTATAAATGTGAATACAAGCAGCCAATAGTCCCTTTTTACAATCTGAATGTTGGGTTCCTTTGAATTTTTTTCTGCCATATTAATTCATCTGTAGCGCTTGATCTGTTTGCTTTAAAGTGTCAAGAAACAGTCAAAATATAGGCAGATTTTTCCCCCTGCTGTTTGGTTTTTGTCTTTGTTTGTTTGTTCACCACAGTGTAATACACATGGTCTCTAGCCCACCATCAAAGGAGTCTGTTACACATGAAAATATTGTGCACCTAGACTTTACAACTGCAAGAGATGTGTCCTCCACACTCTAACCATATGTGTCTACTAGGATTTGTTTACAGCCTTCTAGGCTTCATCCAGTCTTATTCTCCAAACTTCCAGTTCCTCCCAAAACAGGTTTCAAGGGTCTCTGCACCACACAGGGAGATATGGTCACAGTGCCAACTTCACGTCTTGTGCCAGTTTTCTTCCTGAGTAATTTTTTCCATTGCTGGATCCAATACTTGACACTCAGAATTCAATGGGAGAGTGATTTCTTTGGCTCATGGTTTTAGAGGACTTAGCTGGTTGCAAAGCAGAATCATCATCACAGTGGAAGAACCTGGTGGAGGAAGTATTTAGTGTCGAGAGGTAGCACAGGGTGCAGGGCCCAAAGGAAAGGACCAGCACCAGAGGTGGACTCCCAGGTCACACCAAGATCACCCAGGCACAATCAGATATTTGCATTACTAAACCCTGGATTTATTCCTAAACCAGTCCATTTGAATGAAGCTGTTATGGTTTATACACTGTGTCAATCTGAGAAGTCTAGAAGCTTAACTAAGCGACTTAGTAGCTCTGCATCCTGGAGCATAGAGAACAAGCAGTTACTGAACTCTTGCTATATCTCTTTCTCTAGTACCTGACTGATACACATGCCTAATGGTCACAACTACATACATGAAAGATTCATGAAAACTGTTAAGTCTTTAGAAATTTAATCTTATAATATAAATAACTGTTCAGTGGAAAAAATATTTTTACTTTGTATAATGGAATTCATAGTCTTTATAAATGAGTCTATATTCTATGTTAACATAGTATTATTGATTATAATTGCCATTTCTTGAAAATGTACATTCTTCCAAAACTGTACAAGTACTTTATATAAGTACCCTGAGCAACCTCACGAGATGAAATTAAAATTTAAAAAGAAAGTTAATTTGCCAATCTCAGATATCTTAAATATCTCATTGCTTTTTCCATACATTTTTGAGTTGGAAGATATTTTCACAGAAATATTTGAACTGAGTAAAATCCAAATAACTTCTACTGTGAAAATAATTGCATAATCAGATTATGCAAAACTAGAGATGGCAAGATCCTTTACAAATGTTATTTTAGCAAGCTTTAGATCTGTCTTGAGTTTTTGCATATTTAACATTGACTGGAGAACATTTATTTTGACAAGTTTTCTTTAAGTCTTTAGTTCTGAGTAATTATCTGCCAGATAAATCAGAATTTTCTGGATTTGGGGGAATCGATGAAGACAGTCTATAGCAACAATCACTGAAATGTAAAAGATCTAGCACATTTATACTTATTAAAATTGTAGGCTTACCCTTTTGTGTGGTAATAGTAATATAGTAACCAATGGTGTAATGATAAACAATCATTTTTTTACAAGACAGTGTAGGACTTAAAAAAGAGATATAATTAATATTTTATCTCAATTACATGTATAAATAGATGCCAATGAAAGAAGCAGTTAGATGTGGAATTGTGAAAAGAAAAAAGCTTTATAAGAAACATACTTATTAAGTCAGTAGAGGAAAGCTAATGTATTAAATAGATTTAATTGTATTAAATAGATAATTTCCTTTTTATATGAAAGCATGACTGTATTAATATAGATTTAGAAGTAATAAATTATATTCATTCCAAACACAAAGAATTTTTATTTTAATTCATATATTAGCTTACTTTGATTTTTTATATATTATCTTACTATCTTTGATATTTTTAGACATCTGTTACTTATTTCAACTATAGAATATAATAATTTAAAAGCAACTTAAATATATATGTAATATTTGTGAGGATATTATATCTTAACACCTCTCCATTTTGTCTTTTTCATTGATGAATTCCAATGATAGAATATTAAAAAATGACCCCTTAAACATTATATTATAAAAGTTGGCTCCCACTCACATTGTGTAATTCAGTTGATTTAACCTATTATTGCAGTATTATTAATATCTACTTATAAAGAGACAAAAAACTGAATGTAACATGTCAGATTTGCTAATGTGTAAAATTCTCATAATTTTCAAAGGAAGAAAAAAATACTGAAGAAGAAAATGTAGGTAGAATTTATAACCCACATTTTATCATAAACCCCTCCTTAACCAAAGAGGCACACTTCTATGTAATAATTCATTTCCATACCAGGGCTGAGATTGCAAACAGACATACTGGCAATTTTATTTGCAAAACTGTATAAACATGTTCATGGTGCTTGCTGTAGATATTTTAATCTTCTGAGAGTATCTTACAGTTGCAGAGAATTTCACATGGGACTGATGTGTATTCAATTGCAATTTGATTTGGTGTGGGTGAAGAACTTGATAAAAGACCAGAGAAACCTTCACTAAAACAAAACTCCCGTCTGACCAGCCTGGCACTGAGCAGGAGATGAGGGTCCTGTAGGGCAGTTACCCTGCAGGGGTGAGTACAAACCCTTCCTCACATGGAGATGCTGTGAAATGCACCCAGCAGTAGATCTTGTTTCTAGGTGAAGATAAAGAGTTTTAAGTTTTGGTTCAGTTTCCCATCCACACTGAAGGGGTTTAGGGATTTTTATGCACTTTACCTGATTGTTTCCATGACCTTGCAAAAAAATAAAATAAAACACCAAACAAAACGAAAGAACCCTTCAAGCACAACTCATTCACCCTAATTGGCTTTTCTTCAAGTTTGTGGAAAAAGTAGACATTCTTTACATATGACTACAGGATTTTACAAGATGTCTAGAAGTTAACACTGAGAATATATTGCTATATTTACAAGGGAAAATACAAGTTATAGAGTTATAAAAGTAAAAGTAATCATTACATGCTTTAAAAAAATCAGTGGCGTATGTAACAAAGAACAAAGTTTCACAGAGGACTGGTTAGCGAGGCAGAGGCAGGTAGCAAGGCTGAGATGCACTTGGGGAAACCCTGGACTATGTCCCCCATCTGCTGCCCCACTCCAGAGCTGGCAATGGGGTGTCCAGGGCCGTGGGGCCACTGTTTCTGCCTGCTCCAAATGACCCCAGGAAGCTTGGCAAACTGATTACCGGGTCTGCTTCCCAGCCGCTCTTCTCTGTGATTTCTGCTTTGTTCTCTTCTCTTCCTCAAATAGCCCAGCCGAAGAACATCTGAGATCCACTTCCACATTCACTTATTCAGGGCCCAAACACAAGTGAACAAGAACACGTGTGTCCTGACAAACTCAGCTGTGGGTGCCACAATTCCTATCTTCACACCCTGACTCTCAAAGTGACTGCAGATCTGGACTGTAGAAAATTCATGCAAGTGAGGTCAGACTGTGGGGCCTTGATTCTGCAGGCTGCATGTTCTTATGAGAGGAGGGAGAGACAGGACATCAGGAAGGCTGAGGCAGGAGGCTTGCAAGTTTGAGCTCAGTCCGGGCAACTTAGCATCTTAGGAAGCACCTAACTCAAAACTAAGAAAACTCGAAGTAGTGTTAGAGCTGTAGCACAGTGCAAAGGGCCTACATTCAATGTCCACTACGACACACACACACATGCACACACGCACACACGCACACACACGCACACCAAAGAAGCAGAAATCTGAGGCACTGGAGTCATGGAATTGGGGTGTGTGGAACTTGAAGAAATTAAATGCCTGACATTCAAATCACCTAACCTGTGGTATTCATTTAAAGCAGTCTTACAAATCTCTATTTGTGGATATAATTAAAATTAAAAGTTTAAAGATGTGCTAGGCTATAACTCAGACAGGTAAAATAAGAAGGCTGAAATATGAAGATGAGAGTGAGGGAAGGAAAACAAGCCCTCAGGTCCAGTGCTGCCACCACATCCAAACCACATAAGGATACAGGAAAAGGAAGGGGGAGGGAAGCTTAGGGTGCAGGCTGCCCTTACCAAAATAAAACAAAATAGGAAGCACCCGCCTGGCAAGTGTGAGGTCACGAGTTCAATCCCTGACCCACTAATAGGAAGCCTATTAATAAAAGCAAGTCAAACCATCAGAAAAATTAAATTACAGAGCCCCGCACCAGGTTCTCCCAAAACTCACCTGTGGTGACATCCTCATTAGCTGTGCTGTGAGGCCTTCTTCTCTGCTTGGCGTGCACGCTTATTTATTTGATACATATTACAGATAATGCATATGGGCTGATGAATTTCAAGTTATAAAAATGATGAAAAAGGAAACAATTAGTCTCACTATTAATGGGAAAGCCTTTTTTAATATGAAAGTTTTGATGAAATTTTAAAGTGCTACTGTATTGGTTCCCCTAAGTATTCTCTATCAGTACAGGCAAAATGGCATCAGGGAAAATGGCGGTAGTAAAAATAATCTAAGATGATTTGTTGCTGTTAGTGTATCAGTTGTATAAAAGGTAAATTATCATTGGGACCAGTAGTGAAGCATCAGTGACCTAAGATGTTTGTAGTGCTTTTCTGTTCACAGTTCTGAGCTCTTGAATAAAACGGTTCTTAAAGATTTTTTTAGACTTTCATAAGTACATGGCTTATTGTGAATGAAGGATGATTTCATTTGAACCACTTGGCTTTTAATTTTCATGTAGTTTTACCCATTGTCCTTTTGTCCAAGGAAGTCACTTCTCACACTATTTCATAGCTTTCTCTGTCAGAGATGTGGTTGGTTTTGCTGAAAGAATATTAGTAAAAGACTTTAAAAGTGGTAAATTGAGATTACAGTTGAGCCCAAACTGTGGAAAACTGCTGCAAGAAAAACATAACTTTGACCTTTTTTACATCTCTAAAGTTTAAATTTGAGGGAAATATAGAAAAGACAGCCAAAGCTCAAGTAAATGTTTT
This sequence comes from Dolichotis patagonum, assembly GCA_004027295.1. NCBI lineage: Eukaryota > Metazoa > Chordata > Mammalia > Rodentia > Caviidae > Dolichotis > Dolichotis patagonum. The sequence goes on from PVJX010000404.1 coordinate 193,695, forward strand.
ACTCCAAACTTTGAATATAAGCAATTTAAAATTTTATGTGCCAAACATAATCTATTTGTTATATTGAAAATCACTACACAGAATCATTTTATTCTTAAATACATTTTAATCTTCATTTAACAGCAGCAAAAATATAAAGAATCAGTGTTTTGAGTAGAAGTGTAGTTGTAGTCAAATGTGTTTATTTTTATATTATAGAATTATGTGATGTTTTGTTTAATGCTTCATGAATCAAATTACCTTTAAATTGTATCAAGAATGCCATAAATTACTTATTCATCCATTCATTCATTTATGTATTATTTTTAAAGCACTCTCATGGTGTAATATACTCGATATATCAAGAACAGAAACAATCAAGCAAAAAAAAAAAAACAAACTAAGTCCTTGTACTTGGGACTGTATTGTGAAAATACTAGTAAATGTTTGGTACATAGTATTTGAAAATTCTGTAAGTTTAAATTAATGTGCACATTAAAATGTAAAATAAAAGAAGAAATGATCTAATACACTAAGGGCATGTCATTATAAAACACGATAACTGCAAAACTAAAATTTTTCATCAAATGGAAAGAATTAAGGAGTGTCTTAACAGTATAAACTATGAATCAACTATATAGCCCTAGACGATTAACAACAATATTTCTTTATAAAGAATCCCAACTAATAAAAACAGAAAGAATTAAACAATAGAAAATGAACATCTCCTAGATTATAGGAGATAATAAAATTATAATAATAAAATTATAGGTTTAGTAGTACCTGTAAGTGTCTAAGTCAATAGATCAACATGAATGGGAACTTCTGCAGTGGGTAAAAATGGATGTTACCACCTGAAATTCTTGAGTGATTTTAACCTAAATAAAATTGGGGAAGCCCAGCAATGGGTTCCCCCAATGTGACACAACACAGAACATTGTCGATCACTTATGAGGGCCGTTTGCCAAATAGTCACACCTAAAACAAGATTGTTGCTTGACTTTTTTCTTCTCCCTGTTTGCTTTCCTCTCAACTTGTTGAATTTTTGTTATTTTAAAAAGGGTAAAACTAAACATAACAAAACTAAAGATAACAAAACAGAACAAAGCAGATCAGAAGAAAACAATGTAAGTGAAACAGATTTCAAAGCAAGATAGCAGGAGATCTACAGTGGCTACCATAATGTCTCTTGTTTTCTTCTAAATAGTTGTCTATATCTTCACACACAATGAATTCATAGAAAACAAAATAGTATAAAACTGATCATAACAGAGTAATGAATGCATTACATGCCTTCAAAACCAGACAATATGAAAATTAACAATGGATACTGTAATGTCTCCTGTTCTCTTCAAAATAGCTGTCCATACCATCACATATGTTGAAATTAAACAATATAAAAGAGACTAAAGCCACTCTGAACAAAGAGTAATAGCATTACTGGATTTCACAGCATGATGATGTGGAATCAGCAATGGATACCATAATGTCTATTTTTCTTCAAAGTAGCTGTTTGTATCATCATATATAGTATAATCAATTCTCATAAACTGTCTGGGGGAAGTTCTAGGCAAGTATAAGCCTCTACATGTATACCTATCCTTTCTGCATTAGAGGGAAAAACAAAACAAAACAAAACATAACAAATTACTAGAAAAATAAGAAACAAAAAACAAATAAATAACAATAGCAAAGAGCCCAAAACAATAACGATGTAGGCCTTTTAGTTGTGGTAGGAACACAACTAAGGTTGATGTTTTACACAGTGATCTTCAAGAGTTCCTCAGGTCACCTGACACAAACATACAAAATTGTTCCAATCCTATGAATACGAACTGCTTTGTTTTGTGAACTTATAGAATTTGTAGCACAATCAACTTAGCTATCCTAAGTGTGTTTATACAAACTTAGATATTTTTTTCTTTTCCTTCCTTTTCCTTTTTTCTCCTTTTCCATGAGATATTATGTTTTGGAAGCACTGTAGCATGTCTCTTTACTATGACACGTTTTACTATGCAACTCTGAAAGTACTGACACTTGCTCTAAACCTTTGTGAGTGCAAATTCTACTTTTCTTTTCATGTACTTTTAGGGTTTTAGGGTGGGGGAGGGGGATTTTTGCTATGAATGGGAAATTACAAAGGATGGTTTGGTTTTATTAGAGTTACTTGGTGACTTTTGGAGGGCTTAAGGTAGAGCTCTACTAGACATTTAGTTAAAGAAACTTTAACAAAATGCCATATCTATGACAATAACATCTGGATATAATACTCTGACACTGATGCTGTACAAAGGCAGAGCTTTCGAGGAAGAGTACGAACCTCTCACCATTTATGACCGGCCAGTGCTCTAAGCTCCTTGATGAATTACAGTCTTTCCAAATTGTACAGTATGGGGCAAGATGCAAGAAAAACTGAAACACCAAGATTCAGCCAGCACAAGTATATTCATCAGTAAAGGCTTTTGGAGTTGATGTAGGTGAGGACTTGTGGTCAAGTTAAATCTAAACTGTGAAACAAAGGAAATGTTTTATATGACTTTTATATACCCATAACACCTACTTTGGATCTTTACACTAAATAACCAATAAAAGGAAACTAATGAATTAACAAAATGCAATTACATTAACAAACATAACTAAGTGCAGATTATGGTGAATGGGAACTGTTTGCAATAGTGTAATAAAAGGAGGTGATTAGTTGTGGCATTATTGTAACTATAATATTCTGGATACATTAATAGTTTCTCTAATACATTGGTATGTTAAATTTATTAATATGGTGAATTCCAAACTATCAAAAGCAGCCAATATCCTTAGGAATTGCTTACTGTCATAAAGAAATTTCTAAGAAATATCATAAAATTATATGTATCTTATTATTTTAAGGTATTGTAAAAATGAAGGATTTGAGAAGTTTAATCAGAATAAATGGGTGATTATTCACATTTAACCTGAGAATAAATCAGATTCATTTACATTTAGTAGTGTTAAGGTCTGTTTTTAAAATAGCTGCCTCAATTATTCTGTATCTCCAGCATGTTAAATGGGGATTAACACATCATAGGTGGTACACAACAAAATCTGCTTGAATAATGAGTGAATAGATTAGAACAATCAACCAACTGATTTCTCAATAATAACATTCATTATATAACTGAGACCTAAGTAAAAATAAAATCTAAGTTGAATCTTCTCTTAACTACTTACTAATGCTGGCATAATTCCACAGGATAAAGATTTCTCAAGTACATCAGTGAAGTTGGTGATTATGATTTTGTTTAAGGAATTTTGTTTAAGGTTATACAAGCAATGAAGTATGGGACAATGGAACTGTTCCTTTCTCCCCAAAACCTTGGTTGTAGAATACATCTTACATCATCTTCTTTTTATAACCCAAATTTAATGTGTATAACACTCCTATTGTTATTATTTATCTTCTGAAGACTTACCCTTATAAATTGAAATTGAAATTGTTACTCTCATGTTAAAGTGTCTAATCATGTTTTTTAATTTTCCTTAACACTGAAAAATCTAACCATCTTATATTTGGTGGTTCACTGTCATTCACAGCATAAGACTAAGTCAATAAAGTGCAAAGGAATTAATTTTTTGTGGTATTAGGTTAAAACCAAGGTCTTTACACTAAGTTACCTCATTGGTCCAAACCCTAGTTTTTTCTGCTTTTTTGTTTGCATGCTTGTTTTTGCTTTTTAATCAGTGTCTCGCTATAACGCCCAGTTGCTCAGTCTGGACTTGGGCTTGCCTTTGTCCTGCCTCAGCCTCTTTCAAAATTTTTTTCTACTTTAATGTGAAGTGTATTTTTTTCCATACCCACTGCTCAGCTTCCAGATCAGTAACTAGTCAATATTATAATTCAACTTTAAAAATCACCTGCAGAGTTGAATAATGTTTTAAGAAGCATTTAAGATAGTAATTTAACAAATTTTGCTGCCATGGTTTAACATAGACATGGTAATTAAATCATAATCACTGTATATATATATATATATATATATATATTATATATATATATATTATATATATATAATACTACATGTTTTTCTCTAGTTTTAAGATTTAAACTTTCTCTTGGTTTTGTCAGTGTAATTGCTTATTCATTCGTACATTTGTATTTATTTATTTATTTACTTTGGTTTGTTGAGGTAGAGTCTCACTATGTGGTTCAGGCTGGACTTGAACTCACTATGTAGCCCAGGCTGGCCTTGAATTCACAGTGATCTTCCTGCCTCAGCCTCATGAGTTAGATCTTTTCTTTATTGCTTTTCTTGTAGAATATGATTGGGTTTGTCATGCTTTGCATCTTATGGCTCTTATAAAATCTCTGAAATGTTTATCTTTGGCCTTTCTTACACTTACTGCATATGAAGTTCCCTAATACCATCTTTCAAACGCCGTTCTGTGCACACACGTCCCAGTGAGGCAGGTCAGTATCTGATCAGCCTCTCATACTGACAGGAAGGAAGTTTGAGTCCATATCAGTCTTAGGGCAAAGCTTTGTTCTACAGAAGTAAATTCATTCTGATGCATGCATTGGGTTTCTGAATAGCAAGACTGAATTACGCTGGTAGAAATATTTTGAACAGCAGTGTATTTAGATTGATCAGTAAGAGAAAATACCTACTGCTTGTTCAATAATCATAGGAAAATGAATTATTCAAAAAGAGATTACTTGCTTTTGGACTGAAACACTATTAGAGATACTTAAAACAGTAGAGGTCTTGGGTAAATGGATTCTTTACCAATCCATTCAAAGAAGTAAACTTTTCAGAATTTTATCCTGTTAATTGAGTGAGAAATAGGCAGAATGCTGAAAAGTAGACATGCATTAGGGCCCATGGCTGCAATCCCAGCTCCGGGAGGCTGAGGCAGGAGGATTACAAGCTTAAATCCAACCTGAACAATTTAGCGACTTGGTAAGACTCTCTTTGAAAATGAGGGATAAAAAAAGGGCTAGATATGTAGTTCAGTGAGAAGGTTCTGGTTACAGTGGCACGTGTGCACGCGGGCACACTCACACACACACACACACACACACACACACTCACACGAGAAAGAGTGGACACTCACGCAGGCTCCAGAGAAAGAAGCAGCAGCGCTTGTTGGGAGCCCTGCCCTGAACCCCGAGCTTCAGCAATAGGACACAGCTTTGGACCTAATCTTTAAGCTGTGACTTCAAGGGATTTTATTCCCTGTGCTTTGCTCTCTAACATTTCGGAAACAGTTACATCCCGACTGGACAACCATACGGTTCATCCCCAAAACGCGTGACCTACAGAAGGCAAGAACTTGGGCTGAAACCCTAAAAGCATCCTGTGTGCGTGTGTGCGTGTGTTTGGATCCCTGTATGTGCTCCGCCTCGCACAGCCGAAGCAGAAATTCTCCAGTGTGCCGCTCGTGCGCTGCAGGCTCGCGGGCGAACACACTTACGCTGTGGGCAGACACAGCCCTGTGACCTGACGGACCCGTGGATGCAGAGTCCTGCGCGGGGTCCGGGGATGCTGGGGTTTTGGGGTAGCGTTAGCTTTCCCCAAGGGGCGCACTGCAGAGAGAAGCCAAGGGTCCCGGGACCTCGCCCACTCGCAGCCCGCTCCCCAGCGAGGGCGTGAGTCGGGACACAGCAGAGCAAAGGGACAGGCCTGTGTTTCCCACCGCTCCGCGTTAGCGCGTCTCCTGCTTAGATTCCCTTTCCAGGCCAGATCTGAGTTTGCTTTCACCTTGTTATTCCGCTGCCTCCTCGTTCACCAATGTAGGCCGAGAATGCTGGAGAAAAGTCTCTTAAAATGAAGGTTTTTCTCCGAAGCCTTATGCCTGCATCTGACGTCTTGGTACTACAAATGAGATGTAGGAGGAAAGAAAACAGTATTGAAGGTTCCAGCTTAACCGCTCTCCAGTTTCTCCTCAGCTTACGATTATTTCAAAATAAAGGTGTCTTTTTAAAATACGTCCTCTATTTCTGCTGTGATTAATGTGTGTTTTACTCTATTACTATCTACTAATTATATTTTGCTTTTTACTTCAGGGTAAGTGAAATGTATGTATCGGAACCAGTTACTGAACTAGTTCTCTTTATTTTTGCTAATTCTTCACTCATTTCGAACACAGGGAAACATGATAATAGTAATAATAACTTGTATTTATGTGGCGCCCTTACAGGCTGCATTGTTTTAGCTCAGCTTTGTCTCATGTCTGTGTTAGTAACTGTGTGACCTATTTCACTGATGCACAAACTGAGGCTCAGGTCACCCAAGGACCACACTCAAAGTCAGGCAGCAAAGCATCCTGGGCTCGGATTTCTGTTTCAGAATCTGCCCCTTCCCACTCTTCTCTGCATCATAATGCAAAGGACTTTAGTGGGCACTCAGGCCCAGCCACTCATGACCACCCTGAAGAAGCTGATTTTCAAGTGCTTGTCACCAGGAGGCACAAGTCATCGATGGGACGGAACCCTCTCCTCCAAGCCATGATTAGCACCCAGTAAGCGAGGTGTTTGCAGCTTTGGTTGCAATGGGCTGTCCTGACCCTCGGTCGTTTCTTTCAGAAAGTGAACAGATGACCCTGCCACAGTGTGACTCCCTGTTTTCCTTTCCTCCTCGGTCTCTTTTTCTTATAATTTCAACAATTGTCACAGCTGATGACAAAACCCCTGGAGATGTGGACAGGTGCTGAAAACTGAAGAATCACAGAGAGAACAGCACTGTGAAATGCCAAGGATGAGATTTTTAATTTGATAGCAATGCAATGAGACTTAATCCTTAGGAGAAACATTCCAGCAGTGGAGTGTAAGAAGAATTGAGATCACTAGGAGCTCCATTCTCCTCCCGACAAAGTTGGTCTCATCAATGTGTCAAAATTAACAAAAAAAGTTTGTTCTGCAGCAATAAGATATTAGGGCAACTTCATAAACTGCACATTTATTTGCATAGTGTTTCTTACGAACAAAGTCGAATGCCTTGCTGGTTCAAGTTTGCAAAGCATTTTAGTGGAATGTTTAATAGATATTTTTGCAAAGAACACTCACAGGAACTTAACTGCACCAGGTGAAACCAAGCACAGCAGTGAAAAGTAAAAGTTTAATTAATGTCAGAGACTTAAGCAAGAAAATGAGCAGTAACTCAGCAGCATGTATGTGTGTCTCTGTTTGATGAGAATACGCATTTCACACTGTCTGTTACCCTGTAGCTCATTATCTTACTTTCAGAGTGGGAGATTTTTTATTGCATGGTATAGTTTTAGAGGTGTTCTACAATGCTGAGTTATTAGGTAATATTTTTACCATGCGTTTAAGTAAATTTCATGCTTACATTTATCTTTTGATTGCCAGATAATCAACTGATAGCACAACATTATTCAGAGCATTGGAAGTAAGCAGTAGATTATAACAGTTATCTAATAGGACAATCATGTTACAAATTGGACTGCATAAATATAATAATGGTGCTCTAGAGTAAAATGACACTAATGAATCGCTCTACAATATAGCTTAGAACAGAAGGTATTTCATGGTACCTTGGACAGCAGGGAAGTCCTCCAGGCTGCCTGCTCATCGCGAATGGGCTCGCTGGCACACTTGGTCCCCATGTGCTAACTCTCCTGTGGGTTTCTTTGCTTTTCGATGGGTTGGTGAGGACAAATTTTCTGCCCTAGCTTATCAGCCTGCCAATGATCCTGTACAAAGGCAAAAGATCATGAGTAAGAGAGTGGAATATACAAAATCTCTGAACTATAAATTTGAATTCATACACTGGTCACCTGCAGCGCTATCCATTAGCCAATGCAAGGAATGAGGCGATGAAGACCCTAGAGAAGGAGATGCAGACCTCCACAGAGATGCAGTGCAAAGGCTGTCGATCTAGTGAAACAGAGCTCCACAAATAAAAATGCACATCCACTAGCAAAGTTAGCTCTGATTTAGTAAACTATGCTACAGATGTTGTGGGTGGCGAGGGTTAAGAAAAGCAATTTGTATTAGAATTGCTCTGCTGAATGGCACAATTCATAGAAGGAAATATGAAGAGGACTTTTGACATGTTAGTCCCTAAATTCAACTCCAGAATCGCTTCATGGCCAGCCATTAAACATTTATGTTCACATTGTGGTACAACGTGGTGGAAGAAGGCGACAGAGAGAGACAGACCGAGAGTTGTCCATCCAGGTGATTCTTGTATAATTGTTTATCAGACTAATAGGCTGCCTTTATGGAACTTACAAGAAAACTAATTACATTGTTCAAAATCCTCAAAACATCTTTCAACAACTTTTTTTTGTATCAAGTATCAAACTCATGACCTTTCACTTGCCAAGTAGATGCTTATGCTGCTGAGCTATATTCCTGGCTCTTGTTCAACATTTTTATTTAATTAAAAATAAATAATAGAAATATTATAGTGATCATTAATCAGTGATGCAAATTTGGAATAACTGTGGAAATGAAGACCAAGGCACTTAGTGTTGATCACACCATGAGAGAAAGGCACTATCAACCGAAAACTATTAAGAATTTGAAAACTGTGTACATATAGAGGATATGGTGCCTTATTATGAACTTTTAGCATAAGCTATAACTTAGGCATGGGTACCTGTTAATTCAGACACTATTTTTCAATGTGATTATCAATCAGTATTTATGAAATAACTTTAGCATACATCTTCTTTTACAACCTTAGCAATCCTCTAAACCAAAACAATCATTATTTGACACAATCAGATAAAATAAATTTACTAAGATTATCCGGTTCATCTTTATTCTTTACCTCATGGATATGAGAATAAAGACATAAGCTCTCATTTGGTGGCTGTCCCATTTTCATGATAGCAACTTCCTAATCATTTAGAGTTGTCCATCAAGGTACTCTAAGAATTTGTAATAATCCCTGTCAGTAATAATGAATAATATTTCCTGTGGCATGTATTCAAATCGGAGAGATCGTAAGACTGAAATTCTGCTTGGGAAAGTGTAACTCTTACTTCATTCAAAACTATGAACTTTAGGAAATGACTAGTGATTTTTCAGAGTTGGTTCAAAGGTTTACTGTGTTTAGAAGTCAAACATCCTTCCACAGATCAATCTGTCACTATGAGGTCCTGATGAATAACACAGAGCATTTCGGACAACCATGTTTGTACAATACCAAAGTGAGATGCTAGATTCTGGTGCGGAGAGCACAAAGGAAGATTTTCAGAAGTAATTACTTAACCCTGGAACACAGACGCATAGACCTTTCTCTGTGCTTACTACAGGGACGTAGAAATACACGTACAAGGAGGTAGGAGGGTTTCATGAAGAAGCCTCTTTGGAGGAAGCGGTTTGTGCTGTGTCCAACCAAGAGTGCGAACATGGAGAGTTCTACTGACGGTGGGTGCGGTGGAGGCAAAGCCTAGAGCAAACCACCTGGAGAGTCTATGGATTAGCTCTTCGCATACGCAGGACCAAAAGGACTTGTGTGCAATTTATACCTAAGAAAACCAGAACCACTCCTAGTACAGCAAAAACAGAAAGAGCAAACTTCTAGATTTAAAGAAGTAACCACAATGGCTTTGTCTTCTAATAAAACATACTGAAAAACTAGCTCCTGGTTCCCATAAATATGACTTCTTTTAGAAATAGTCTCTGTAGCTATTTGCAAAGTGAAGTGACTTGAATGAAGGGATTACTCACTATCTGGGACCCTTCTGACAGCATGGGAGGAGAGACAGGGTGCGTGACTGTGGGGCACAGACCAAATCCACTGCTGAAGCTAAAATGTCAAGGTAAAGTGCTCTCTGGCTTTCAGAGGGAGCATGAAACTCCTGGTGCCTTGAGGTTAGATATCCAGCCCCCAGGTGGACCAAAGATTAAATTTCAGTACGGGTGGAGGTGAGGAACAAGAGTTGGGTGAGAATGAAAGTTGGCAGTCATTTTAAATGCTCATTAAAACCATCTGAGAGGAAAGTAGAATCCAACAGCGAGGAACAGGTAGAACTCAACATAAGTTGGGATCTTGCTGTTTTCTACATATAATATTTTGACACATTACGCACATTCCTATGCCAATTGCATTCGCAGTATAATTTCCTTTTCCAAACAAAAATTTCAACATGAAAGAGCACATATTTTTCAGTTTCCCAGCTCTTGATGTTTGGCAATTTAAATGGTTGTATACTAAAATAAGTGACCATACCCTTTTTCCTAAAAATGTAGGTTTTCTTTTACTAGCTTTTAATTCTTTGTTTACCTAACTGCTGTATGTAGTCCCAGAATTTATATATTTATTCAATAGCTATTATCCTCCTAAAATATTTCATTCTTAAGTCTGTGCTATTTCATAACAATTGGTAGTATTTACAAACTAAAAATTTAAAACATATTTCAAAATTATGCTACTTCAATTATTCTTTCAATTATTGCATTTCTTGGTAGTGCCAAAATGTGTAGGAATTGCTCACTGATGCTAATTAAAATGAATGGCTTATTTTAAGACAGAATGCTCAATGCTGTATTTTTACATGCACTCAGGAAAACAAGCATATTTTACTAGTCACATATTAATGCAACAATATGAGATTTAGATCAGGTAATAAGTACCCCTTTAATGTAGACATCTTAATTAGAAAGAATGCAGGTGATGTATTTCTTCAAATAATCTATTTAAGTGTTACTCACAGAAGGAATGATACTCCATTTTGTTTTGACATAATATGTCCAAATGCATGCTTTTTTATAATGATATTATCAACTTATAATATGACCAGATATACATAGTCATTATCTTTAATAATGATGCTCAATAATTTATGGAAAATTAATATATGTGTGTTCACATACACACATGCACATTGCATGAAATTTCTGATATAAAGTTCTTTTTCACATGTGAGAAGCAATACTTTTTTCAACTTTATCAACTAGTTATCCTTTAACAAAAGGAATTCAACTTAGGAAATGAGCAGACAAAATTCTGTTACAATATTTACTGGAATTCTTACCATCAGCACCATTTTTAATACAAACACATTCCCATTAACCAGCAATCAGCCATCCAAAGAATAATAATGATGAACTATTCCCTACATATTTTTTTGTTTTTGTGATACTGTAGAACAGATGGAATTTTATGTCATGCTGCATTAGTGTACTGTTACATTTTAATTTCAATTAATGATCTTTACACTTTTCTTTTATGCACATGAGAGATATTTTAGGCATTCATTTCTCTTCTAATTAGCTTTTATTGCAGAATTCATTCCAAATCAGGAAGTCATTAAATTCTAAAACATTCACAGCTGAATTTATGTAGGCCCTAATAAAATTAATAAGTCCTTTGAACAAAATATCCTGCAATTTTTATTTGACCAACCTAGTTCTAATGGAATTTATAATTGTATCTATCCATCCATCTATGTTTCCAACATCCATGCACACAAACACGCACACACACACACACACACACACGCAGAAAATCTATAGAAAATCCTGATCATACTTTCTGACAATGTTATTTAGAATATTTCCTGGATACAGAGGAGACACATTTTTTGCAAGCAACAAGAATATCTCAGCTTTCTCTGAAAACATAATGCTGTTATTTCTTTGTCTCTGCCTCTCTTTATTTCTCCCTTTCTTTTCTTATTTTTTCTCTAACAAATCCTTAGCTGCCCCTTAAGAATAATTTCTAAAGCTTTTTAGATGGGAAAGCATGGTGTCAAGAGAAGACATTTATAGTACAGAGTTGAAAAGGAAATTGGTCTTATGAATCTAAGTTTTGTTCTAAGGAATGAGTCAAGGACAAGCTAAATTACAAAATTAATTAAAATAAAATTTATAGAGTAAATAAAACAAAGTGGTATATTTTCAAAATATAACACTTCTAGTTATGCTAGTAGACTTTGACTTATGCGAGTAACGTCTTGGGTTCATTTCTCCAAAAAGCAGACCCACAGTTCAGTTCAAACAAACAGAATACTGGGAAATATTTTATACATTTTTAAGACTTTAAAAATTCTGTCTTGGGATATGACTCAGTAGCATAAGTGCCTGTTTGGCAGTGCAAGGTCCTGAGTTTGAGTCTCAGTATCTAAATACATAAATAAATATAATAAAAAACAAATAAAGAAATATGAATTCTTTCTCTTTTGAAACTCTCATTTTGAAATGTGAATCCCATGTCTCAAGCATCTACATTTGAAAGGACTTTTGTAAGTAACTTTAATGCTCATCCACATTTAGAGGCGAGTTTTCCCAGGCATAATTTATTAAACAAATAATGAATATCTATATATCTATCACCTATCTGTATAATTAACAGCTTAGCAGCCTATAAAACATTTACAAGTGTTATTCTATGTTGTATTTGAAGATATTTTATCATCCTAATTTTTCTACACATTATTCCAATTTATTCTGTATGCCATTTATATTTTTACTGAATATTTATAATTCTAGCTTCTTAATATATAAAGGTAACAGAAACAGTTCTTTCTGAGAAAGTATGTGGAAGAAAAAGACCAGTAAGATACTTCAAGTGCTTTATGATGAATAAAACTAATTAATTAAAAGTTACATCCCTATGATATGGAACATGGGGTGGTAAGCTGGAGTTCCAGAGGCCTTGGTAACCCCACACCTATGGGCTTCCTGGTTGCAGCTTGAGAGGTTTCCCATTAGGCTTACTTCACTCATGAGCTGAAGAATTTCTCCACAGATGTTCCATATGCCTGACATCTCTGAAATCATGCAGTCTCCTGGAAACTCTGGTTTCATTCCCATTTACTTTTCACTCAGGGGTTTCTTGCCTTCCAAAGCCTTTCTCTGAAATTCGGGGGTAAGTGTCCCTGATCCCACAACTCTTTTATTCTGCATGTCTGTAAAACCAGTATCATGTAGGTGATCCTATAGTCTACTACCAGCTGGAGGAGCAGCCAAGGCGCCTTGAATCATGGCTGCTGCAGCCTCTGAGGGCATGCATGGCAGAGCACGGTGAACCAGTCCCTTCAGAAACCTTTCAGGAGTAGTCAACCCAGGGACTCTTTCATCCAATGAAGAATTTACACTTGTGTCCCTTTTATCCTATGAAAAGTGAGCTGTTATTTATTCCTAATTTCTTCTTATCCTGAACAAATTACTTACTTCTCTTCATGATGTTAAACTGTTGCCAAACCTTCTTTTATACATGTTTCCTTCTGGTGTAAAATTTAAGTTTTCAAAGTTTTCTACCCTGCCTATGACCCTTGTTTCTCATTATAAATCTCATTAAAAACAACTTTCATTACCTAGGTGGTAGCCTGGGCATTGAAATCTCTTGGTATTTTCTCTGAAGGATGATTTCACCAATTGAATCTCATTCTGCTGCAAATTCTCAGTACATGGGAAAATGTGGACACATTTTTTGACAGAATGCATCATACATGACCACGCCAAATTCCAATGGAGTGCTGCTTTCCCATCTCCTAAGTCTGACTTTACTCTCTGCATTACTATCAGCATTTTCACTTTTTGGGTTCCAACCAGAATCACTTATGTAGGCTGACTTAATGTACTCTAAGACTTCTACAGTTTGAGTCTCCAAACCTTTCCAATCGCTTCCAAGGATACCAGTTCCAAAGGTTTCTCAACTGCATGGTCAGGCATAGACACAGTGAGGACCCACTTCTCCTCGGGTACAAGTCTTCTGCATTAGTTAGCTTTAACGTCATTGAGGCAACAGAGACCAAACACAGCTAAAAAGTGGACAGGTGCAATTCAGCTGAAGGGCGTGGTGAAGCAAAGCTGCTGTGTTCATAGTGTCCTGGAGGCAGAACAGGAATCACTGCAGGAGAGAAATATGTGAGGAATTATAAGAACTCCCAAGGCCATCTCTCTATGACTGACCAGGCAAGCCCATCACACACTTTGCTAACCTGCTAGGAGTTGCTTAAGCCAACGAAGCTGACACTTTATGATGAAGGGTTACTGCTCCTGTTCTGGATAGTTCATAGCAACATGAAAATTTCAATGAAGTGGGATACATTTTTGATTCCAGAGATTTCAATAGATACTATAAATAACAATCACAAGGGAGAAAAATCAAATTTGGAAGAAAGATATGTCTGTCGACTCTGGCTAGACCTTGAATAATCTGCGGGTTTTCAGTAATCTCAATACCCAGGCTTCATTTCAGACTAATCAAAACACAATCTCTTTTTAAGACCCAACTATGAGTGCTTATTAAGTTCATAGGTGATTCCAATTTGTAGATACACAGGAAATTTACTGGTTGGAAATGGAATTCTAGAAAACAGAATTTGTTTCTGTTGGCTAATAAAGGACTGGTGGTCTAAAGTAAGCAGGGGGAGGGGTAAAGTCAGGTAGGTTAGAAGCCAGGAAGTTATCCAGGAGAGAGGAATGTTACTGCATGGCTTATACCTTGAAAATGGAAAGAAATCAATTAAGTCAAATAATAGTTAACCGGGATAAAAATAAGCAAAAGAAATGATAAAGTCTGCTAAACTACATTGAACTATTTAAATTTCCCAAAGCTAAAAAGTCTCAAAAGTCTTTGCGCCTAAAAAAAATTTGAAAGATTTTTACTGTGCGTTTCTGATCTTTCTTTCTGAAGATTTGGATTCCATAGATGTGAATGGAAACAAGGAATAATTGAATTTAAATAAATATTCATATATACTTTTGATATCTGAAGCAAGGCAACACTTAAAAAGGGAAAAACAGAAACATAATTCAGATTTTCTATTTAAAATGATAACTCCTAGGTAAGCAAGAAATCTGAAAACTCAAGACTAGATTCAGGGGCACCAAGTTTCACCAAAGTTCATGGCAACAGTATGAGTAAGCTGGTTGGTACTGGAGTTTGACTACTGTAAGAGCATTGGGTGAAGCACTTTATTTTTGGTTCATGTATATATATATATATCATGGCTTTCATTTTCATAAGGGGTATTTTTGATGTAAGTTAACTTATTTTTAAATAAAAACAATTTATATGTTAGAAGACATTTCATTAGTTTTATGTATTTCTTACAAACTCAATCCTTCATGTTTTTCTTAATGTCAACACTTTGTTATCTAGGATCCAATTATATTGTTAATTGATTATCAGGAACTTACTGCATGTATGTCAGTAGTTCTTAAGATTTATAATTGACTAAAGAATATAAATTGCTTACTTAAATTTACCTGATTTAATCTCCCTGCATCTTTATCTTGCATAATGTAGAGACAAATATGCTAAATGATATTTATTGTTTCTGTTATAGCTGGAGCTAGAATAATCTTTGTATAACATCTCTCTATAAGAGGTGATTTTTAATTAGGTTTCATTTTATCCTTTGCCTGTCTTAACTCTTAGTTCTTCATCAAACATTTAATGTTCTAAAAATCAAGACTAAAATTCACAAGAACATATGAGTTAAATATTTGGTGGCTTCTCAGAGAAAATAATAAGCTTCTTTTTTTTACAAATAATTTTCATATATGTGATTTATAAAATTTTTGACATGGAGGAAGGATAAAACAATGAAATTGGAGCTTAGCTGTCTGTTTTATAATGGCAGGTCTTTCTTTTTATCATCATACATTATTATCTACCTTGCAGGTGCAACTTAACTCTCCTTTCTTTTCTCCTTCCTAAAAGGTTGATTCAATGTTAGCAGAAATTTATTTTGATTTGTGCCCTCTGGAAGCTGCCCTGCTATTCCTTAGCTATAATCAGCCCTTATCTGTGTGATTTCCCCCATACCTGGCCTTAGAAAAGTTCACATCCTATTCAAAGCATTTATTGGGTTACACTTTCATATTTTATTTTTACAGTTATAGTTTATTCCTTTGTCCTTATTATTACATCTTAGAAACTGCCAGCTTCCAATTTTGCTATAGACTTTCTGTCAATGTGTTCTTCCCACCCGTTGTCTGAGCTTGCTGATGCATACTTTTTAAAGTGTGTTTTCTTGGTGCTTTCTCTCCCTTCCAATTCATGATCATTATCTCCTAAATTGCCTTCCACTGTTACATTTTCAGCATATAAAATATGGGTAATGAAAAGCATTGCCAGCATTTGGTCATCTAGTTTGAAATTCAGTATCATTTGAAAAGTATTAAAAGCAGGAAATATTCTTCCTTTTTTAATTTGGCAACATACTTTAAAACGAATCAATCAGTAGTTCAAACTATGATCAGGTAATTTAGTGATCATGGAAGCTTGCTGCTTCAAGTGCTTAAACTGGAGGGAAAAGTCACTTTGGGATTATTGAAGGAAAACTCATTTCATCTGGATACGGCAGTATATATTTGTTAATAGAAGCTGTTCATTTCCATCAGTTTGCTTTGGGGCACTGTACTTCATTTTATTATTTTATTATTTTTGTCAGCTAGAAACTTCAATGTGTTTATCGAGCAGTCATATTACTCTTTAGTATTTGGGTGCACATGTTGTTCACTATGATTTCTTCATAGTTTGCAAGACAAAACCACTCCAGTAAAATGAAACATACTTGGGTAGGCACAGTGACACACCAGCAGTACCATGAGATGCTCACGTAAGAAATCTTAAAGTGTAAACAGTATTTCCGCCCTGCTATGACCTGGTTCCTGCTGGGCTGGGACTGCCCTCTGAACAGTGAAGCCCCCTGCCCAGAAACTGCAAGTGCCCTCCTGCACAGCCTCCCCTCTTCTCTCATCTCACCTCTCTTATCCACAGCCAAGGTAGGCGCGATGCAAACGATGAATGCTTTCTCTAAAATTTTTGCTATAAAAATGTTCGTGGATTATAGGCCCAGTGAAGAGTTTTTGAGCTACTCTCTCTCTGTCCTTGCTACTGGTAACTGTGGATTTGTCCCACAACAAGTCCCTTCCTGACTAGATTCTGTCACAGTTCAATACATTTTAGAAAATTATTGATCTCTACCATTTTAGTTTACTGATAGAATCTAGGAACAAGAAACAAGAAAGAATGCAGTTGATAATGCTGTTACCAAACTTGAAGAAAACACTGAGAAGAAAGAAAATTGTATTACATGTAACTCAGAAACACAGTGACTAGATTGTCAATAAAATATTAATAAATCATGTTTAGACCTAAAAGAATGAACAATAACAACAATAATGATGAAACAAAATGCGTTATGACCTTCTCTTAAACCTTACTATAGTAGCTTTAACTCTCCCACCATAAAATACTTTACCTGTGGGGAAGAATAAAGGTGTTTTGAAATATATTGAGAAGATTTCCTTCACTGAATTTTTCAATACAGAGTTTTAGTCATTTCAGAGAATTTCAAAGCTCGATAAATTCTCTATTTCACCGAGGACTGAGTTTCAGAGACACAAACTCATGTTCCTCAAAAGAAATGCAATAAGGGCACCTTTTCTATTGCTGTTTAAATCTTGATTCACATCAGAAGCAGTAGCATTGCAAGGTCACCTAGAATTATTTTCTGTTTCCAATTGCTTATATTCCATGCATCTGACACCAAGTGACCAAACAAAATAGCTCAAGTCATTGCTGGGGAAAGTCTGCAGTTATGATTTTTTTTTTATTTGCAAGCCACTATTCTCTGAAAACTTTCTATACAGTCTAGTTTTTTTTTGTGAACATGCAAAGAACAATAAACATATGCTCTCAAGAATAAGCTGAATTTGCTATTTTCATAAAATGAGACATTGCCTAACAATTACCATAAATTAAGCAGCTGTTTCTTACTATTTTGTACTCATGCTGCTTCAGATTCGTAAGTTGTTGATGGAGTATAAGAAAGGCAAGAAAACAATATCATTTCACAGTTCTATAGCAGTTCATTTTATGATTATCATAAGAAACAAGATGTTTTGCAGCTGGTGATGACAAGAAATAAAATATAACAATCCAACAGACTCATGAACTGAATCAGTAGTAAAAAGTAGAAGAGTTGGAACAGAGCATTTGATAGCATTTTTAATTAACATGTAAGCCCAACTCAGTGAAAGCCTCAAGTGGGTAAGTATGAGAGTTAACTGACAGCAAAATTGATCGTGACAGCTTTCCATTAGAAACCAAAGAAGGTGAAACAATAGCTGAAAAATATGCAACACTTTTTAATGGCTTAGCAACTATTGAATACTCTGAAAAAAACCTAACTTCACAGATATCAAATTTGGATACATAAGATAAATCTTAAAGTTTTAAAAGAACAATCATTTTCTTATTATTTCATTTATCAAGCTTCACCCATGATATCCGTAAGGTATGTTCATGCTTAATCTATGTCAGATTTTTATAACCGTAAGTATTAATTAATATAACAGTTTTTACAGAGGGCTGGTGATATGGCTCAGTGAGACTAGCACCTGCTGGGGAACCAAAAGGTGCTGAGTTCGATTCCCAGCACCAAAACTCAAGTAGAGATTTTAGGTGGATTTTGTTATCATTATAGTGATTATTCTATTTGTATAGATTTTTGAAACAAAAAAAACAGTTTTAAAGACATATTTCATTTGTTCTTATTTCATTTTAGTAGAGCAAGTTGACAATTATCAATAAAACATGAGTACAGATGGACCAGGGAAATTGGCTTTTGAGGAGTGTTTTATTTATGTTTCTCCAAAAGTAAAATTCATAGGCAGTCTCATTTTCATCGAGAGTTTGCTGAGTCTAATTTTTAGAATATTTAGTAAGCACGGGAGTATAAAGAAGCATTGGAAATACATACTCGCTTTCTCTTGACATGCATGAAACAAAGACAAAAGAACCAGGAATGTCTTGAGCAGCAACTGATGTGATTAAAACTGTTAGTGCTGGGATTAGAAGTCTCACAGGTAAAGAGGAAAAGTAAAAATCAGAAGATTGGTAAAGAAAATTACTTGGCAAAAGATAAGAGAGAGTTGGAAGAATGGGAAGAAGGCTCTTTGAATTCTTAAAATATTCTTCATTAGCATTTTTTCAAAAGCAATTTCCTTAAATCTGGTAAAGGTAGACAACACCATAACTTACCTGGATAACATTGTATGTGAGCATTAAATCACTAAACCCAAAAATACGAAAATTCAATGCTAAAATATAGATTTGTTTTATCATTCTCCATAATTGAAGTCATAGTTTTTATCGAAGGACAAATATTTACATTAAATTTATACATGGTAGAAACAGATATTTATATTTTGTCGCTTCCTTTCTTCGTGCAAGATAATTAGACTTTATAATATACGGGGCATGTCCTATAAAACTTAGACTCAAATTCTGGCATTTTTTCACATGCTATTTAAAATACATTATGGGAGCAACCAGCCTGATGCCCCGGTAAGTGGCTGTGGGCTGGCAAGCTGTGGCCATCCCAGGGCGAGAAGCAGCAAGCAGCATGTCCCGAGATCCACGCCATGCTGGAACTTAGGACCCTGGGTAACCGCTGCCCTGGTAAGCAGCTGTAAGTCTACCGGCATGCGGGCTGAGAATGAAAAATCCCACCCCACCCTCCAATAGCTAGTGGGACACAGAGATCTGAGAATCTCTTGGGAGGTTGACCATATGTAATATAGCAAATAGGTGGGATTTCCTTCTACCATTTCTTTGAAGGCAAATATTTTCATCACCATTTTGCTTTGTACTGATTAATGGTATTGCTCTATTCAATATTCTGTTTTGATAAGTTCTGTAATGTTCTGTATTTCCTTTGATTTTGCTATATCTGTTTGAAAGAACAACTATTGTGAAGATAATGAGATATGCCATGATACCTATTACTGTTATCTCGGTAACCTGCTGTGAAGTTCTGTACCAGTTTCACTATACTGTCTCAATTGGCTTTATTCCATCCTGTTCTGTTGTATTTTACTGTCTTCAAATTAATAAAAATTTAAAAGCATAATAAAAATAGATAAATAAAATACATTATTTTCTTGAGTGTGTGGGTTGTTAGTGTGACTCTGCTAACCTTGGGTAGATCTATCTTTGCCTACTGATGGGTATGGTTTGCTGGTGTGTTGGCTTCATCCAGCTTTCTGGCTACAAACTTTTTTCAGCAAGTTTTCATGGACATATCCTCAAAATGATGGCAAATTCTTCAGGACAAAAGGCAAAAACCCAGACACTTTTGTAAGCCTCTCCTTATTTCTATTCCACTGGACAAGTGAAAAATAACAAAAAAGCTTGTCGCAAGCAGTGGAAAAATTTGCTCTCCCTTTTATGGTATAAATTCACATTAAGAAAGTTTTTCCACTGGAGGGTTTAAGAATTTCAGCTAGCTTTTGAATCAGTGCCCTGCAGTCAACCTTCCTCCTGCAGATGGCTGTTGAAAATCTAACGAATTTTAGGAAGAGGTTATGGAAGTGTATCCTATGGTCTATGGAAAGGAAAGATAATTGTGGAACCAAGTCAGTGGAGGCAACAGGAACAGGTCTTAAAGATTCTATTCTTGGTAGACTGGAAATTTAGCAGATTCTTAAATTACAAGGTCAAATAAGGGTAAAAGTGTCTGCTGGGGTGAAAAGGTTTTATGGAATGTTGATAAGTTGGAAATCAGAATCTAAAATATCATTTTCCTTGATGTTTGCCAAAGTTAAATGCATATTAGCAATGAGATACTGAAAAGACAAATGAGCTTGAGGTAGGAATGAATGCAACCCACGCTTTCATCCATCACTTGGTCTCCTGTTGGATATTGTCCCGTGTTTTAACTTTTGCAATATTTTTTATTATAACCAGAGGGACATGTGCAAATGTATCGAGATTCAGTCCATGACACTGATTTCTGTTTCTGTCTCCTCTATCTGTCTCTATCTCTCTCTGTTCATGATGTTGAAGAACAAAATAACATTTTCCAGTGTTTCACATTTTATAACTCTCGCAGGTCATTTTGGGTACAGTACAAGGAAAACACAGTCTTAGAGTGACACTAGACACGGTAAAATCATGCAGCTCTTTCTCATAGCTCACACCTCTGTTTATGAGCAAGGCAAGAGGAAGACAGGACAGACTGAAAAAACTAAAGTGCTAATAGCTCCAGAGGGCTCCTGTGGAAATGTAGGGATTACGACTTGGCTCTCGTTTGGCTGCCTTTTACTGGCCATCCTTGGGAGGAAAAATGTTAACCAGAGGAAAACCTGAGCTTTAAAAGCAAAACTGACCTCACGAGGAGTGTTAGCCTGCGCAGCCGTGGGCTGTGCACACGACACGAGGAGTAGTCGAAGGTCACGTAGAGATGGTTTTGCTCTCCAGCTCTCTGTCTGGTTCTCCTCCACAGCCACCTGGGTGCCTAAAATACAACGATCTCTGCACCTTCCCAAGGTTAACTTACAGAAACAGTTTGAATAAAGAATTCTGACTTTGATACAGGCATTTAGGAAAGTAACAATAAATTTTAAAGAAACGTTACTATATCATGTATTTATAAAGTACACCTTGTGTATTTCAGTCTCGTTTCCTTTTTTAGTCAATCTAATACTAATGCTTTTGTTTAGAATAATTTCTCTCAAGATCAACAGTTCACTCGTCAATTTCTGTTTCTCTTCTATTTCACACAACTTGAAATAAAACAAAAATTCACATGTTTAATGTATATTTAAATTAAAAATAAAAGAAGGAGCATGAGAAGGAAAGAAAGACTTGAGGTGTGCTATGTACTAATTCCCAA
Source organism: Dolichotis patagonum (assembly GCA_004027295.1). NCBI lineage: Eukaryota > Metazoa > Chordata > Mammalia > Rodentia > Caviidae > Dolichotis > Dolichotis patagonum. The sequence continues at coordinate 215,262 of PVJX010000404.1, forward strand.
CAATGAATTTAATCATTACAGTCTGCAAACATGTGCTAGTAAAAGCTAAAAATTAAAAAAAAAGTATGAAGTATCTCCCAAAGCCTAGTGAATTGAGCTCTGTATCCTCACGCAGAGTGCCCGGCCTCCTCAGATGGGGCCTAGAGAGGAGGTGGGACGGTGAGGGTGCAGTGGCTCTCACCCATGGGTTCTTCTGTAGCTTGATGTGCAATGACAAGCTGAGGCCCAGTCCCTGGAGGTGCAACCTGGAAGAACATATCTTGTCCCTGCCTCTCTTGCTCTGCTCTCTGGCTCCTTTCTGGCACAGAAGGAGCTGTTTCTGTCCACCACGTGCTCCCCAGCACAATATTTTTTACCTCAACATGGGCCCAGAAGCACCAGCCACATACCATGAACTGAAGCCTCGGACACTGTGAGCCAAGTAAACCTTTTTCCCTCTGAGCTGATACCTCAGTTATTTCATCATTGTGATGGAAAGCTCAGGAGCACAGTTCTATATATTAACATATATACCAAACACATCTAGAGCATGGTAGCATTGTGAACATAAAAGAACCCATTCAACAGTAGAATTGGGGACTGAAAGGCTTTGTTTTAATGATAATGGGTGGGTGATTTCTACAGTAAATAGTGTTTCTCACTCTTTATGCTACTGCAGTGTGTGCAGTGGTTAAGCATCATACAACAACAGTGCTGCCACACACTGACAAGACATATGTTTCCTACCCAGCAAGTAAGAGGAGGTTTAGGCCCCAGACATGGCTGGCTGGCTCTTTACCAGAAGCCACACAGTTCTAACTAAGCTGCAGCTCTCTCTGTGACCTTATTGTCAACTGGAACTGAGGTCTCTCTTTTGAGACTCTTCTGCAGAAAGATTGGCCAAATCAAAAAGAGCATCAGTGATTATTTAATAACTGCCTGAGTTTTCATGAAGTGAGCTGCATTTGGAGGACACACAAATATCCACAGCTAGAGTGGATTGCTCCTTTCTTTCCTTTCTCTGAACTCTGCTCTTCTGACTGAATGTAGAAAAACTGCTCCCTTCTGTTTGGTGGAACCAAGTCACTCAGGACTATGAAATGAGCAGCTAAAGATTAGACTCATGCTAGCCAAACTGTCACATTCTGATAGCAGATCAATAGATGTATTTCCTAAAGGGCTATCATGGTGGGCCACTGAAAAGTCGCTCTTAAAACTGATAAATCTGACTGGAGCATGTGTCTTAGTTACTTTTCATTAATCGATGAAACAAAATACTTGATGCCCAAAGTTGGGAAAGGAAAGGTTTATTTCTTACAGTTTTTGGAGGTTTCAGTCCATACTCAATTGGCTCCAAGGCAGGGTGGCATGGCGGGGCCACAGTTCATGGCGGCTGCAAACAGCAAGGGGGAAACTGGTAAAAGAGAGAGACACCTTCTTCCTGCCATTACATCACATCCTGGCTCCACCCCCTAGGAGGGTGTAGCACTGACACCACCAATCCAAACACTAGACAATGAACCAGTCACAAATGTACAATGCAAATACATGAGGCCTGGGGGCCACCGACATAAACCATGACATTCCACCTCTGGCCCTCAGAGACTCATATACAGCCTTTATACAAAAGACATTTAGTCCATCTCCAAGAGTTGCCAAAGTCCTAAGGTTTTCAGCATTTCTGAGAAGTCCAATGCCCAAGTGTCCTCCAATATCTATGGCAAACTCTTAACTGTAACCTCCTGTATAAATGAAACAAAGTTGAACATTTCTGAAATGCAAAGGCACTAAATAAACATTACCATTCCAAAAGTTACAAATGGGGAAATACAAAGCATTGGAAACAAAGCAAGTCCAACATCCAGTAGGGCGAACATTAAGTCCTAGAGTTCCATGCGCAGCCTTTGAAGCAATCTGGTTGCAAGCTCCAAAAGGCTTGAGTGATTCCACCCCATGGAACTTCCAGGGATTTCAGCTCTCACAGCTTCTCTCTTAAACGTTCTCTGCTCAGTTTTTGCACCTTTCCTTGGATGATACACGTTCTTGGCTTTTCCAAATTTCTGGGATCTCCACTGCACCTTTGGCTTCACACTTACATCTTTACATAGTGCCCTCTCAGGGGCACACTGCTTGGCCTCCCAGGCCTTTTGCAATCAAGGTGTAAGCCTTCTTACCCTCAGAATTTGTACATTTTCCTTTCACCTAAAATCAGCACCATGTGGATGCCGCCAATGTCTGCTGCCAGCTGGAGCAGTAGCCAGGTCAGGTATAGTCACAGCAATGATCCCATTCCTGGTACCAAATTCTGTCTTAGTTACTTTTCACTAGTAACTGAGACAAGATACCTGATGCCCAAAGTTGGGAAAGGAAAGGTTTATTTCTTACAGTTTTTGGAGGTTTCAGTCCATACTCAGTTGGCTCCAAGGCAGGGTGGCATGGCGGGCCTGCAGTTCATGGTGGCTGCAAAAAGCTAGGCGGGAACTGGCAAGAGAGAGAGACACACCTTCTTCCTGCCATTACATCACATCCTAGCTCCACCCCTAGGAGGGTGTAGCACTGACACCACCAATACAAGCACTAGACAATGAACCAATCACAAATGCACAATGCAAATACATGAGGCCTGGGGGACACTGACATGTAAAGAGTATTACAAATTACAAATACATTTCCTCTGAAACATGAGCACTTATTGAGTATTGTTAAATACTAATTTTTCTTTACAATCCTTTGAGACAATATTCCTGATTGAAGGAGACATCCAACAAACAATGGTGCTGGAAAAACTGACTTTCCATATGCTGAAAACTAAAACTAGATCACTGTACATCACGATGCACTACACTAAAATCAAAATAGGTCAAAAAAACACTGAATCTATTAGGTTTAGTGAATAGGTAGAACTCTTGAAGACACAGATGCAGGCAAAGATTGCTTGAATGAAACCCTGATTGCACAGGATATACTACAAAGAATCCACTGGGATCTTATCTTACTAAAAAGTCTTTGCAAAGGAAAAGAAAGCACCAACAAAGTAAAAATACAACCCAAAGAGTGGGAAAAATTATGCCTGCACTCCTTTAGAAAATGGTTAATATTTAGAGCATATAAATAACTGAAAAAAATCAGAACCCCAAATTTAAAGACCCAATCCAAAAATGGGCATCTGAAATAAATACACATTTCTCAAAAGAATAAGTAAAAATGGCAGATAAATACAGGAAAGAATGTTCAACATCAGTGGTCATTCAAGAGATACAGATTAAAACAATGCTGAGATTTCATCTCCCTCAAAAAGAATGGCTACTATCAACAAATCAACCAGTAACAAATGCTGGTGAAACTAGTGGAGAAAAAGGAACCCTTCTCCACTGTTGGGAGTGTAGACTGGTACAACCACTGTGGAAACCAGTATGTAGATTCCTAAAAAAAAAAAAAAAAAAACCCTAGGATTAGAGGTCTCATTTGACCCAGGCAATTTCTTTCTTGATATTTTCTTAAAATAATTAAAAGCATCATATCACAGTGTTATGTGTGCACCCATGTGTATTGTAGTAGAGTTTGTAATAGCTAAATTTTGAAAACAACCAAAATGCTCATCAGCTGATGAATGAATAAAAAATATTTTTTATATAATTGAATGCTACTCACCCATAAACAAGGATAAACTTGAGGCAGTTATAGCTAAATCGATGGACTTTGAGCCCATATTTAAGTGAAATAAATCAGACACATATGTGTAAATATCATACTGTCTCTCTGCTATGAAAACTGAAAGTGAAATTAAGAATCAAAATGTGTAATAGATACTGTGAAATGGGAAGTAATGGTTGAAAGAGAAATTGGGGGAACGTGGAAAGGAAAAGAAGAAAAGGAAATAATTTAAACAAAACTTTTTCAATAAGGAGAAGAGAGGTTGCAGAGAGGGGATGGGAGGAGAAAAAAATAAGATATATCATGTGCAGGTCAAAATTCCCATAATGAATGAGAAATATATATATATATATATATATATATATATATATATATATATATTGCACCAAAAAGCTTAAAGAAGGCTCCAAAGTTCTAAAACCATTGCTGGTTCCTCAGATCAGGAAGCCAGATGGACTTCCATCCTCCCTTTTTGAACCTGTGCTCTTGTTTCAGTTGGACAAGAGTTGAATTTTCTGCCTGTCACTTATTGGAGAAATGCTATTTCACATGTAAACTCATTGCAATAATTATTACCATTATTTTATAACTGAGAATCTGGAGAGAGTAAGTGTCTTCAGAAATACATGTGAATGTTATTTGCAATTGTAAGAAATTCCAGATTGAAATGATTAATCAACTCTCTGTCTTTATCTATAGAGGTTCTAACTTACGGAAGGTATATTGCATATCTGATGTTGCTAGAAAAAGCATGTAAAAGATGCAACACTTTTCACAGACTGGCCTGGGAAGGTCACCTCTCCTTACCACTCCCATTGCAGCATTAATTAGTAGCCCACCCTGGTGGAGAGTGGCTTTGGCGAGTGGTGGTACTGACATGGCACTGCCCAGGGCTGTACCCAAGGAAGTGTGTCATAGCTCTATCTGAGAACAGTAGTGACCACAGTTGCAGAGTCTGGTTCTCAGGGACCAGTTCACAGCACCCAAACTCATGTGACATGCAAGGTTATAGTGCTCCTTAATTGGCACTGAAAGTACACTGTCACAGGTACCAGATGTACGCTTCCCACGGCCTTCATGTGAACGTAGATTAGGACAATTTTACCAGGGCCTGGTGAATCCTGGTGAGCCTGTCTTGCAATGGAGGTAGAATCACCGACAGACACTAAGTGTTTAAGATGTTGAACAAGAATTTCACTATTGACAAAGACACTTTCCAAATGGCATTGTTCCCTGGAATGCATGTGAAAATTCATTCAGGTAACAATAAATTTGATCATCTATCTAGTTTAGTGTTTTCTGTACGTGTTGTAAAAAAGTTAATACTTTAATTATTTGACATTTTTGTAGATGTCTTACTAGTTTCAAAATAGTTATGGTGTTCTCTGATTAGCTTCAAAATAATTATTTAAAGGTAGTTGAAATTCAGCACTACTGTTCTTTTTTATTTTAAACATGGTAAAATTAAACACAACAAAACAGAACACAAGAAAGCAATGTAAGGGATATAAATTTCAAAGCAAGACAATCAGAAATCTTCACTATCATATTATCCTTGTTTTCTTCCAAATAATTGTCCATACTTTCACATACAGAGACTTCACACAAAACAACATAGTATAGAACTGTTCTGAACAAGATGAGGAAGGCATTTTTGGTCTTCAAGACCAGACAATAGGGAAGCCAAGAATGGCTGTCATAGTGTCTCTCATTCTTTTCAAAACAGCTGTCCATACCTTCATGTATGTTGAACTTAAACAAAACAAAACAAATTAAAACCACTTTGAACAAAGAATGATAGTATTGCTGGATTTCACATCATGATGCTACTATCAGCACTGGGTACTATATTGTCTCTTTTTCTTCAAAGTAGTTGTTCATGTCATCATGGGTTACATAATTGGTTCTCATAAATTGTTTATAAGTTTTACCCATGCATGAGTATCTACATGTATATCTATGCTTTCTGTGTTAGAGGGAAAAACAAAACAAAGCAAGACAAAACAAAACATTTTGTAGAAAAGCATGAAACAAAAAACTCATCTAAAACCACAATACAAGGTGATATATAATGGTTACTCTGGTGGCTCAGCAGTATATAACAACATTAATAAAAACAAAATGTTGCAGACTTTATAAGACTTCAAAAGCAGGTAATCAAACCAATAATCAAACCAGAGAGGATACCTAGTGAATCTTGTCATCTTTGGTGTAGTTGCCTATACTCTCAGGCTTGATGCTATCAATCATAACAGATTCCAATAAAATCAGTCAATACAAAACAGCAATCTAACAAACCAAATTCAAATAAGATCAGTCATAATAAGACAGTGTAAGTTATACAGGGCTTCAGGTTAAGTTGATAGGAAATTAAGAATGATTACCATAATATATCCTGCTATTTTTGGGATAGCTGTCTGTGTCCTCAAATCTAGTGCAAACAGACAAACTGAAACAGAATATAATCCATCTAAACAGAGTGGGGAGAATAATGTAGATTTTAAATCCTGTTACACTATTAACAATATCCTCTGCCTTCCTTTTTTAGACAATTCCTCCCCTTTCACTCCCATAGGATGCACTTCAAATTTTGGGTCCCACTAACTCCCTCAATTTTTAGATTGGGGGGAGTTATTTACCCTGCTATTTACCCTGTTTCTGAACCTTCTGACTCCTGGGCTTGATCTTGAGTTGTATTCCTTTCCCTATAGAAGCCTCAAGGTTTTCCTTCATTATAGTTGAGTAGTTCTCTACTGTACAAAAGTATCCTGTCTTTTCAACCTACCAGCAGGTGCTGGTCGAGTTGCCCCTATTTCTCTCTGGTTCCCTGTCACATAGAGCATTATTTTCTCATATTTTGCTTTCAGTCCATAAATCCTCTTTCAGGTTAATTATGTTTCCAATACAGAGCATCTTGATGGACCCTATCTTCTGACCTACTCTGCTTGTATTTCTTTCTGTTAGTATATCAAGGCCATCTGTGTTAGAGATTAAAGCCAACCTTCTCTGCCTCATTTCTGCTATGCTATTTTTCTGCCATTGGTTGTCTACTTTCCTTCTTCGTTCCACAGTCTGCTGCATTCATTGAGGCCTCTCTGCCACTGTTCCTGAAATCCTGGTATTTTTTTCTCTCTCTAGAATATCCTTCAGTATTTTTGTAGGGTTGGATTGGTGGTCACGAATTTCCCAGTTCCTCTTTGTCATGGAAGCATCTTGTTTCTCCATTAATTTCTAGAGAGAGTTTTGCAGGGTACATCAATATGGGCTGGAGGTTATTTTCTTTCAAGGCTTGGATTACTTTGTTCCAAGCTCTTCTTGATTTGATGGTCTGTTTCTAGAAGTCTGCCATCATTTTGATGGGTTTTCCTTTATAGATGATCTGTTTCTTTTCTCTGACAGCTTTTAAAATTCTGTTCTTATATTGAATTTCTGGGATCCTGATTATTACATGTCTGGGTGTAACTCTGTTTTGGCTGTAGGTAACTGGAGTTCTGTATGCTTCATATGTCTGCATATCATTTCCTTTTGTTATGCATGGGAAGTTTTCCTTAATTATTTCTGTGCATATCCTTTTTAATTCCTTTTTTTTTGACTCCTGCTTCTTCATTCATATTTTTTATTCTTAGGTTATAGATCCTCTTGTCGTCTTCTAGTCTTTGTATTGTTACTGCCTGTTTCCTTGTTATTTTTAAGAGATCTTTCCCTTTGTGAACACTCATTTCAAACCTGTCTTCAACTTTTGATACTCTATCCTTAGATTCTTTCAAGCAGTTTTGCCAGCTCTCAATGGAGCTTTTAGTTTCCTGGTAATCTCTTTGAATCTGCTTCATGTATTCTAGGTTTTCTTTATATTTTTCATTGAATGTTTCCTTCCATTTTTTGTGTTCCTCCATTCTTCCATCTGTGTCTTCTTGAGAGGTGTTTAGCATTTCTTTTATTAATCTACTTATATCTTGCTTAATTTGAATAAATATTTCAGTTTTGAGCTCATCTACAAAGTCCCAAGATGTCTCTTTATGTCTGCTGATGCCATGTTTGATGTTGCATATTTGCTGCCCTCAATCTCTTTTGTATTTACCTCTCCTGGATCAACGTTCTCAGGGTTGGGAGCTGGGGGCTTTTTCTTATTTCTTTCTCTTGTCGTGTTTTTGGTTTCTTCAATACAAGTATATAGTATAGTTCCCAACCCCTTTCTTTGTTGGTTATAGTTCCTCTAAAGCGTGCAGGCTAGGAGTTCCTGCCCTCTCCAGTCAGATGTCAGACACTGAGGTGGAGGCAGGGGCAGTTTATGCTGGCCCCTCCCCTCTAGACCAGTCATCCTTTGGGGGCCTTCAATGTGTTAGTGCATGCTGCATGTAGGGAATCAGTTTGGGATGACTTTTTGGGTCCCGGTCAAGGGAGTGACCCAGGCCAAGCAGATCCCACCAATCTGCTCAGGGAGGAGAGCAACCAACTGAAGTCACTGCCCTTCCCAGTTCAAGCCCATCCTGTCCTACTCCAACATGTCCTCCAGTTGGTCGCCCCTTTGCCGTGGGAGGGTCTTATTCACAGTACTCACCACCGGGTCCTCTCTGGTTCCGTTCTCCATTGGGCTACCCGACCTCTGAGTTCAGCATGGCTGTGGTGTGACTTCATGGCAGCTCCAAGTGAATCTTGTGCTGGGCAGCTCAGCTCCTTGTGGGTTGTGGTGCTCAAGCCAGACTTGGTGGCACAAATTCAGGCAGCTTGGTGAGAGTGCTGTGACCGCTAATCTTAGCTTCTCTAATGGATGCCCCAGGACTTAGTATTTGAGCAGCAACTTTCTTTTCAGTTTCTTCCTGGGTCAAGAGAATCCCTCTCCCTCTGTCCAGATCTCTCCAGAATGTTTCATTCTGGCATCTGAGCTGTCTCTCTCAGAGAGGCTCCATATCCTGCTGCTTATGAGTCCGCCATCTTTTCAACTTCCCTCTGCACTACTATTCTTTAAGAGAAATTATTTTCAGAAATACACATTTCAGTTATTTCATATATAATATTATCTAAAAGAATAACACTTGAAAAATTACTGGTAGTATCATTTTATAAAATAAAATAAATATTAACTAATTTTCAATACAAAATTGACAAGACAGTCTTCTCCATTTTTCTTTTAAGTGTTGTCTTCTTATACATCTTCATTTCCAGTATTATTAATTTAAAATCTCAAGATTTTAGACCTTAATTCAGATATAAATTTAGGTGCCAACAAATTATATAAAGATTATATCTTTTTCAAAGAAAAGGATAATGTTACATTTCCTCTTTCACTTTAGAATAACTGAAAAGGAAATTGAAATAGATTTTAAAGGACTGATGATGTAAAAGAATACATCAAATCCTTTCTACTCTGTTGATTTCAATAATTCACAGCTTTCCCCTAAGCTATCACTCAACCAGTGCAGCACCATTCTCAGAGTATAAAATTCCTCTCTCTGTACCTATTTACTACTTAATTCTCCCAGGTTAATTGAGTCACATGTACAGGTAGAAACACAAAGTGATTTTGTTTGTACTCTCTCTCCCTCTTCTGTTTATAAACACAGTAATACACATAACATGCACACACACACATATGTTGACAGAAGATACCCTGCCGCTCTGTGAGAAGCATCTATCATTTGTTTACCAACTGAGTTTTTTGTGTTAATTACTTAGAAAACTTATAACTCCAAAGTTTTGTTCTTGTGTGTACATGTATGTGTACAAAACACATCACCACTGTTTTTCTTAGGAGGAAGAGACTTAGTAAGCCATGGGGTGACTTGTGTCATTAATAATACAACTTATCCAGTAAAATGGATGGTGTGGTGTGAAAGGCTGAGACAAACCCCTACCTATCCTGTAATAGGTACAAACTTGCAATCATCTATCACTATTCATAACAATCTATAAAAACATGTAGTGTAAAATAAACAGGGAACTATTTCCCTAAGTCAGTGTGTACCCTGCAATTTTCTTTAAAATATGAAAATGTTATCTGAAATCCATGTGAACATATTGGATATTTAATTTCCCCAAGTTCCTGTCATGAAAAGAAAGGAGTATAGGGAAAAATGAAGCAAAAATATTAACTATAATTAGTAACTTTATTTCATGAAATATTGTCTTTTGCATTATATAAAATATAACCAAGTCACTAAAAAGCAACAGTAGTAACTGCTGTATTTCCGAATCTCATGGTATTTAGATTTGCTAACCCAGCAGGAATATCAACATGTTTTTCAGTCAGTAGATGAGTTTGTGTAGCATCAGCTAATCTAGTCATCAAAATGCACACAGGTATTAAGATGGTACCAAGGGATTTTGATTTTATTTTTAAATGAGACCATATATATTCTCTGTATTATCTGTTAAGATATTAAAGAAAAAAGAGAAGCAGCTTTGCCTTTTTCAGTAGATGGTTTTAATTATTGATAAGGAGTGAAAGTATGATTTTTCCTGAAACCTCTTTAATTAAAAATTTGATACACTGAAACTGAAGTGAAGTTCAAAGTTCAATCAGCTTCAAGAGTCTGAAGACTATTTTGTTTTAAATCACATTTTTCACTTCATTTCCCTCCCTTCTTTTTTCCCCTCCCAAGGTGAAAAGAAGGAAACACTGGAAACAAAGCTTTGGAAATAAGGAGAGAGAGAGAGAGAGAGAGAGAGAGAGAGAGAGAGAGAGAGAGAGAGTAGCTGAAGTGAGGGTACAAGGAGGGGAACAACCAAAGAAGAATTAATACATATCATGTACAGGTAAAGATTCCCTATGATGAATGTTACCATTATGTATATCTAAAATGTACCAATAAAATATATTAATTAAAGAAACAAGAAGAGGACATAAGAATGAATAAAAATAAATCACATTTTGCAAATGAACTATAAACACTTTGCTACAGTGCTCAGCAACTGACTCATATCAACAATTCCTAAAAGACCTTCCCTTAAAATGAAGAAAAAGACAAGAATGCCTCCTTATCAAAGTATTGGAAGACTTAGCCTAATAAATTAGGGAATCAATCAATCAATCATCAATGGAAAGCCAGGCATCATGGTGCATACCTGTAATCCCAGCACTCTGGAGGCTGGGGCATGAGGGTCTCGCTGTGAGTTCGAGAGCAGCCTGGGCTACAAAGTGAGCTCAAGGCCAGCCAGAACTGCATAGTGAGACCCTATCTCAAAAAGACAAAAAAAATATCATCAATGGCATCCAGATAGGGGAGAAAGAAGTAAAACTGTCTCTCTTTTCTAATGTAATCATGTATACAAAAAGCTATACAGGCTCCATTAAAAATACAACTGATTAGAAAATCAGAAATGTCATATGATCCAAAACCAATATCATACCAGGGATTAGTTCAGCAGCACAATGCCTGCCTGGCAAGCATGAGGTCATGAGTTTGATTCCCAAGACAAAAATCAAAACAAAACAAAATAAACAAACAAACAAAAAGTATCCAAAAGACAGCATTTCTGTGGACTAAAATAGGCAATCTGTAAAAGAAATTAAGAAATATTTCTACTTATAATTGCATTAAAAGTAAAGTACCTATAAGTATATTCTTGTAAGGAGAAAAATGTATTCTGACATTTACAAAATGTTGATGAAATAGCCAGGCATGGTGGCACACTTATAATCCCAGCAGTTGGGAGGCTGAAGCAGGAGAATTGCTTGCGAATTTGAGACCAGCCTGGGCTATAAAGTGAGTCCAAGGCCAGCCTGAACTGCATAGTGAGACCTTGTCTCAAAAGGAAAAAAATGTTGATGAAAGAAATTAAAGAATACACACATAAAACTAAAAATACTCTATATTCATGGGTTGGAATAATTAATATTGTTAAAATGTCCTCACCACAAAGAGTGATCCACAAATTCAATGCAATATATATCCAAATTCCACTGTAGTTTTTCACAGAAATAGAAAAAAAATCCTAAAATTTGTGAGCAATCAGAAAATATCATGAACTCTTTTGAGAAAAATAAGCAATACTAGGACTGAGTTGAATTCCTGGTACCCCGCCCCCCAAAAAACCCCAAATCAAAAACACAGTCTCTTTGTTCCTAACTTCAAACATATGGTAGGAAGCTACAGTAGTTCATAAAATATGGAGGTAGTCATGGTGACACAATCCCAGTACTCTAATCCCAGTACTCTGGGATGCTGAGGAGGAGGAAAATAAGTTTGACCCTCCTTAAGCCATTTAGCAAAACAGCAAGACCATGTCTCAAAGTAAAGAAAAAAGAATAATAATAAATGGAATTTAGTGACTAAGGATGTAGCTCAGTGCTAAAGTTCTACATTTGCTCCTCAGTGCAACAATTCAATTACATGGTATTAACAAGAAAGCAGACACACTGGCCTGTGGAATAGCATAGGGAGAGCACAAACCAACCTGCTTATCTGCTCTCAATTAATTTGCAACAGAGTTGTCCAGAGCATACAATAGAGAACGGACAATGAATTGTCTTTTGAATAAATGGTCTTGGGAAAACTGAATATCCACAAAAGAAAGGAAAATGTACCCTTCCTTTATCTCACACATATAACAGTCAACTCAAAATGGAGTAAAGACTTGAATGAGAGACATAAAATGATAGAAGCACTAGAATAAAATACAGGAGAGAAACTGAACAGCACTGACCGGGAGGGTGGTTTTTTGGGGTTTTTTGTTTTGTTTTGGTTTTGTTTTTTAATGAAATAATTTCTGGTGGTCTTGCACAGAAAGGTGGATATAGCTAAGAAGCTTTTGTATATTTATAAATTGTTAAAAAAGACTTTAAATGTTCTTATCGTAGGTGTTTGAAATGAAGGGAATGCTAATCACCTTCATTTATCTTTCTACCATGCATGCATTGTACCTCGTAATGTAAATAGTATTTATGAAGCAAGATAAAATAAAATTTTTGATCTCATGAAGCATATTATATTTCACACATTACTGTTAATGTTGTATCTTCAGCGGAACTTTTTAGCACATGAAAATTCATATAGTTTTCCCTAAGATATTGCACCCGCAGTTTTCGGGTCCAATTACTGCTCACGTGAATGTTACTGCTCCCCTGCATCTCTGAAGATATTCGGCCACAGATGCTATTAACCCACTGAATATTTCATTTATTTGCATGGAATAACATAGAAAAGATTGTGACATGCTGGTGGTAGCATAAAATAACACATCAACACATATATGTAGTAGGGAGAGACCTCTGAAAATCTCATGTGTAAATGATTAATACAAATTGTTTCAGCTATCATTTTTGCTCAGTATTTTCTTATATGAATGTCATGAAAAAGAACAAGGGCCATCTTCTATAGTCATTGGGGATAAATCATCAGGGAAGGGGAACATACATAGAAAATCAAAGGTAAATAATCACATAAGATATGTATTGGTACTATTTTTTATATTTTTAAGAAATGTATGTGCCTAGACTATCCAGACATTCCATTCCTATTTCAGAAATTACGAATGTGATGATTAAAATAGTAGTAGAATGTTGGCAAGGCAGCATTCATGATGAATATTTGACGTAATATTGGAAACCTACTTTTTGGACATTAGGTTATCTAACTGTCAATCCAAGTGAAACCAATCTGTTGTTACACTCTTCCCACATGGTAACATTACTGAAGCTTTTTAAGAGTAATACTTTCCACCCTTCGTCAGGGCAATCCTGAGCTAAGTATGGGTCAAGCAATGTTGGAAACTGTGCTCCCCAACTGGTTTTGCTTAACAAGCCACAGAAAGCAGAGGAGAAGGAGGAAGAGGCTATGGTTTTTCTTACAAATTCAGCGTTGCTTTCTTGAATAGTTCTTCTATTGAATAGTTCTTCTACATTCTCCCACTTTCTCTTGTGAAAGTCCCCAAGTATGGTGTTATTTTCAAGTCACTTTCATATTAAAAGAAGATCCCAAAATACTAATTCTATATAATACCAACACATATATTAATGTAATGTTCTTTCCCCCCATTTGGTCCACCTTCTATTTAAAAGATTACAAGGTATCAGTTGTCAGGGTGACCCAAAGTCTGCTGTGGACACCTCAATCTAATCTATGTGCTTGCTATTCACTGTACAGTGAGCAGAGCCCTGCAGAAGAATAAAGCAGGTAGGACAGGTGAAATGCAGGAAGACATCACCATAGTGTCTTCTGTCTCTGCAGACTGTCCTTTCTACATCTAGAAGCAAGATCCCCTTGCAGAAATGGAGCAAGGTGAAAATGGGGAGGAATGCATCCTCACCATATTCTATCACAATTGCAATATTCGAAATTCACTGTGAACTAAACTGTAATTCTGACTGAAGTACTATTTTAAGCACAGTTTTTCTGCTTTGGGGACTTTGATCAAATAGAAAAAGAGTTCAATTTTAATATCCTGACAACTTTTTGCAACACAAAACATACACTCATGTTCCAATGCATAGACACATGCTGATAATTTTTGACTCAACTAACTATGGCAAATTAGACCAAATATTAGAGTAAGCTTTGCAAGTGTAAAAATAACCTAAGACTGATAAAAAGACAAAGAACAAATCTAAGATCGACGCTGGCTATTAAGTGTACTGTTGGTTATAATATAAGACAGAGATGACACAAATGTTTAACAGTGGTTGTATTAAATTGATTTCAAAATCAGATGAGGTAATAACTATCAATGATCAAAGTACAGCTATCAGAGACAAAAAATAATGGAATCCAATATGTTTCAAACAAATTTAATTGGAAAGATAAAAACTGAAAATGAGCAGAAAGGTAAAACTCTTGGCATGTTCGAAAGAATGTCGACATTGACTCTCTCTACTGTGTCACTCCATTGTTTTACCATTCAGCCTTCTTCAAAGAAGCAGTTCTATCTAGGTGTTAATTCGATGGATAAGGACAAAAATATGTGATTAGCAGCAACATCAGTGGACTCAAATAATCTCTGTTTCCTTTAAATCCCCAAACCCACTGACTGACATGACCAATAGCAGCAGAGAAAAATCAATCGACCCACAGACCTGTACGGCTAGGGGCCCATTGTGAATTCCGTGTAGTGTGTGTCATTTCAAGTGAAGCCTGTCAGATAAGATGATTCATGATCTCTATTTGCAAATTAGATCGCAGTGCCTGGAATATGTGAACAATGGTTCTTGGTTTGCAATTTGTGACTGTATAAATTGAAAGTCATTGTCTTGTTTTTCCTCCAAGCAAAAGAGATTTTTGAAGAATGTACAGTTATTGTAATGCCTATAATTATATATATAACCAATAAACATCCAAGAATGATTCACAATGCAGTAGCTTTGTTTAATTCTGATTGTGTGGGAAGAAATTTTAAGTAGAACTCAACCACTTGAAAAGCTGACAGGTATGGGGGAGTTAGAAGCAGATTAGCTTTTAGATTGCTATACCAAGAATATGATTCACACAAGGGAAAGAACAAGTTTATTTATCTACATAGAAGAAAGTCAGTACCAAGACTGAAGTGAAATATATCACTGAATAGGGGGTTCAGATGCAGTCATTTGGTCATTAACATACTTACCTAATAAAAGTATCATAAGCTTTGTTATTGTCCATTCTATTTGTTACAATTTAAGGATTTATTATTATTATGTTTACAGTATAATGAACTAAATATTGTCTATGTGAATCAAAATGTTTATTAAATATGTATAATGAAAATCTTAACCTTGATATAATCACGGTAGACATACATGTGTGTGTCAGTGTATATACACATGTATCTATGTTGTACACAGACATTTCAGTGCACAAAGATTGAATAATGCATACATGTGTATATTAAAAATTATATATGTATTTCCCAATTTCTATTATTTTTAATTTTATTTTATTTTGAAGAGGACAAAACAGAATAAAACCAATGAAACAAACCAGTGTAAGAGACACAGGACTTCAAAACATTATGAAATCAACAATAGCTATCATAATGCCTTTCTATGTCTCCAAAATAGCTGCAGATAACTTCAGACATAGTAAAAATCAAACAGAACAATAAAATAGAAATAATAAAAACAAGACAATGAATGCAATAAAGGACTTCAAAACAAGGCAATAGTAAATCCAAAATTATTACCGTAATATTTCTTGCTATCTTTGAAATAGCTGCTCCTGCCACCAGATTTAACACAATCAAGACAAAAGAGAATAAATCCCAACCTAACAGTGAAAATGATATAGGACTTCCAAAACAAGATCATAGGGAATCAACAGTGGCTACATCCCTCAGGAGATCCCTCTTAGATGGGACACTGGGTGCCACTGTCTTCTGAAGCCATGATCAGACCACTGAGCCTAAACCTGCAGTGTGAGTGAAACAGCAAAGCACCACAGGCATCCAATTGCATTTCACCTTCATAGCTATCATCGCAGTCTGTGTTTCTCCAGATAAACCAATGGCTTACGGAAGGAGGAGGGGATTGGTACTTCTTGATTGCCAGCCTGTGCACTAGACGGGGTTGGGGTCTGGCTGCTCCCAGGCTGGAGGCTGCCCATGCGTGGCACTGGTTCCCACACAGGGACTGCTTTCTGGTGTGGCCTTGTTCTCTCTCTCCCCCAGATCATGAATGGTGCTGACTCAAGGGGAGAGGCTCGTATCTGGCTCTTCCCAGTACAGTGGCAGCGAGCACATGGCCCCAAATTTCTAAATGAAAAGTAAAACCAAGAAACATTTGAATGACAGACTGAATTTTAAAAAGAATTTTTATTGAAAAATTGAACGTAAAGATGTATAGAACTTTGAGATGCAGCCATTAAGATTGACTGTCTTGATTCAGCTTGAGGTGATAGATAAGTCACAGTGGGTGAAGGAAGGTTTAATTTTACAGTCAATCATGCTTAAGGTAAATTTCAAGTCCCACATATTATGTAGTAAAGGAAAAGACTCCAACTATTAGTTTATTCACTGGTTAAATGAATATTACAATTCTCATCACGCAAAGTTTTCTGATACATATCAAAACTTGTAAAATGCACACCACATTTTAAAACACTTAATAAATAAGAAACACTGTACAGACATTTACTTCCATTGTGGAGTTTTACGTTGTTTTGTTTCCTAATTAGGATCAAATCAAACAAGCATGTAGGGGTAAGGAAACAAAAGGCTTATTCTCGTGAGAGTTTTTGCACTGTGCTATGCATGTGTATCTAATTTTCTTAAAAAGGTATACTTATAATAACATTTCAAGTCCAAGAATCACACATTAATTATCCAGCAAGATTTGTAACATCTCTCACACTAGGCAGAGTGTAAGATGCTGGGGATTAAATAATGACAAAAGTATTATTCTTATTTGAGTTTATGGTCTGGGAGAGCAGAAGAATATTCTCTAATAATTGTAGAGCACGTTTAAATTCTTTCAAGTGATAACCACATGGAAAACAGTGTATGATGTTACTTGGATGATGAAGGATTTGATAAAGTCAAAGAAATTAGTTAGGCTACTAAGATGACAATAATTAAAACATAATTTAACTATTTTTAAATGTAATAATTGGTATTCAGCATATGTCAAAGGGTGGATAGGGAAATGGAGAAAAATAAATCAAGTTATATCAGGCACAAATTCTGTATAGTGAATGTGACCATTATGCATTCCTAAATTGTACCAATGAACCCATTTTTTAAAAAAGCTGTAAAATCAAGTATATGGAAAAATCCTAGTAGTGGGACCTTCCACTGAAAATTAGAAAGTAAACTAAAGTGTAATTTGTAAATGTACACTCTTACTTACAGTAAAACGACATTACAGGAAACATACGTGTGCTTGGCTTCTAGAAGACAAAAGTCAGATGCAATTTTTCTTTAATTTCTGTATTTAATAAAATTTGATGTGAAGAACTTTTGATTATTTTTTCTCTCATGAAGCACAATTATTTTCAGATTAAAATTTTGCTTGGATACTCTATAAAATAAAGCAGAATGATTTTTTTTCTTATCCAGATTTTTTTCAAGATAGTTTATAAATGTAATTTTATTTAGAGAAACAAGGTCACTTTATGTGAGAATCGTTGCTTGTGTAACTATTTGGCTCCCCAATACATAAATGTGTAGCAATATGCTGAAGGATAATGAGAAAAGTTATAAAAGTAGAATGCTGAGTTGCATACTGCAGTGTATTACCAGGCTGAGATATGTTGTGTTTCCATTCATCAAAGGTAAACAAACATTTTATCTCTGAAAGCAATGATTCTCTTTCTCTCTAGAAAGAGAGCTTGACTTTTGATTTTATGTCTTAAAGGACTTATACATTAATTACTTTCTAAGTTGCCTTCATATGTAAATGTGAAAATTGACAATAGTTCTTAAAATATTTGAGTAAAATCACTGGACTTACGAGAAGGAAATTAAACTTGATAAAGATTTCTCATGAGTACGTGTGACAGATATGTATGTATTACAGGGGCACACACACAGGATGGGCTAAGAGCAGAACTGTGTGATGACACGATGAGTCCCTTATCAAAGTCTAGGTTCCCTAAACAGTGGTGGATACGACTCAGCAGGGTGAAGCCCAGCAAAATGTTGCATTTTGTCACTTGGGGTTGAAAGCTATTTGCAAAAATGGTGAAGAAGGAGCTCACACATCATCCTGTGCCTCCTTTACCTCCAACTCTTTGGCAACATCTACTTTTTCTCTGGTAGCTGGTAAAGACAAGCAAAATCTGTGAGCTAAAGAAAAATCATGCCCTTTTTACCCTTCATCAGAATAACTTCTGGAGTGTAGAATCTTCTGCAATCGAATTTATATACCATGAGGCCTCCCAAGCCTCACTTCTTAAAGAAATCAGACCTTGTTCTAGAGGTAGAGGTACAAATAGTGTAGAGAAGTGGGAAATGAATTCCTAAGACAGCGCCTTCCAACGCTTTTCTCCTTTGGCTTGCATTTGAAGGGGCTACTTAGGACACTGCTACTAACAGAGCTGGGAAATCACTAAGAGATAGATGTAAGGATGCAGGAAGTGAAAATATGTGACATTTTTAACGGAAAACAGCACTGTAGACAGCATGGTCCTATAGTGTAGGTCAAGTAATCCTAGGAATTTTCACCAGAAAAAAAGAAATTTTGCACTGTTTTGGGTAAATATGATGAGAAATGTGTCTCAATTATTTCCAAAGGTAAGCAAATGAAGGCTAAATACATACTCCTTGATAAAATTTCATGGCATTGTGAGTGTGAATCAATGCTTATGACTGATTTGTTGATTGCATAGTTCAGTGGCCTTTGTTTGTGGAGAAAAAAACCCAATAAATAGGAAAGGTAAATTCTTGTTCCAGAATTTAAATGTCATAGTTTGAATCTGGAGTGCCCCATGAAGCCTTGCATGCTAAAGCTCGGTCCCTGTTGCAAACATTTTAGAGATGACAGAAGTTTCAGAAGCAAGGACTCCTTAGAGGAAAGGACACTGTGGGTGTGGCTGCTTGTAAGAGGATACGAGAATCTCTCCCTCTCCCCCTCCCCATGGGTGTGTGTGTGTGTGTGTGTGTGTGTCTATGTCTGTGTGTCTTGCTGTTTGTCTCTGTCTCCATCTCATCACCATCTCTAGTTTCCTCACCCTCTCCCTACCCAACCCTCTCCTTTTCTCCCTCTCCTTTCTGTTCTCAATGAATCTAGCTGCTTTCTTTTGCCATATCTTCTCTGCCATCGTGTATTTTCTCTCAAAGCCTAAACAAAACAAAGTGCCAGTCAAGGACGGAAACCTCTGAATCCATGACTCAAAATCCATCTTTCCTCTTCTCGGTATTTTTGTCACCATGACGAGAGGGTGAAGAACCATCAACCTGATGCTCACCACTTTTTCCCAGAGTTCCTGGCTTCACAGGTGCATTCTTCCTTTTTCAGAATGTGTTGAGAGCTTTATCTTTGATGAACTCTCTTCCTTTGAGACTTGAGAGGTGCACGGAAGGTCTGAGAGCACACGAACACCCGTCTGCCAAGTTTCCTTCATTTTCACGAGGTTCCGAATGCCAGCGTTAGAAATTGCGATGTGTGCTGCACTAGTAACTAAACAGAGATGGTATTTAGTTTCCATCACTCTGCATCTTTTGTGCTCTACTGATAAAGAGCCAGCCCTCCAGCTAAAGAGACATTGGCACTCAGAGCTTCTCTGCCACTGAAGTCACTGCAATCCTACTTAAACAATTAAATGAGTACTTAGTAGTTTACATGACTGATTTCCATGTGACTGCAAAGTATGTAATGTCAGACAGTGGCTGCTGTGTGTCCTGTTTTCCATTAGAGTACTCTGTGGCTTGCTACAAAGAAGACAACCATGATGATATTCTTGTGTTAAGGCCCATAAAATTAGACTGACCTTAAAACTCCTTCTCCTGGCTCTCTGTTTGAGATGTAAGGTTTTCTTCAATATTGTTTTGATATCTAGTCAAATATTCTCAGCCTTTTGTCATATTTGATAAGTTTCTCTGTAAGCAGTGTTGGAGTGTGTAAATTAATGTTAATTTACACATTGTGTAGTTAATTTTTATGAGACCAGTAGAAACCCAGTTGCAGATATGTCACCTTCAAGGTCTTCATCAAACATCTCCTAAGAATCCTGTTTTTCAAACCCAAGATACTTTCATCATATCTAATAAGAATAGCGTTAATTCATTTGCATTGCCCAACATTTATACATCTTACCATTTTTTAAAAACACTCCTGCATTTACTTGTAACTGGTAACATTTGAATGTGTCCCGTCACGTGTTTGAGACTCATAGGCCAATGCAACAGTTCAGTGGGGGGCGGCCTAGTGGGAGGTGTGTAGACGAGAATTACTCTGTGTACCAGACCCGGTCACTAGAGCGACAGATTGATGTGATATACAAGGAAGGTTTACAGTGGCTGCCTGCAGAGTCAGGTGTGGAAGAGTGCAAAAAACGCTGTCATCATCCTAAGAAACCCATTTGCCGGTCCAAAGTGGAGGGCCTGAGTCTCTGTAGAGTCTTTCTGGAAGCCAAAGAGTCCACTAGAAGATAGGAGGACATGTCAAGGCAAGAAGGAACTGAAGAGAGACTGCTTCTTTACTCTTTATTTTCCACTCAGACTACCAGCCTGGTAGTTGGTGTCACTCATGCCCAGGGTGGGGCTTGTGTCACCAGTAAACCCTTACAGCCACCCCCACAGCTTTGTTGATCCAGTCAGCTGGGCACTTCTTGACAGAGCAGTTAACCTTCACAGCCTTCCTGAGTGGATCAATTCCAGCTGTAAGAGGCTTGAGGCTGCTCTGTCTTCCCCTCTCCTCTCCTGTCAACCACTGTTCAATGAGGAAGAAGGCCTCAGCCAAATTTCTGGTCCCTGGAGCACGGGACAACCTGTGATCCAGAACTGTGGAACGACCCCTCCCCATCACTTAGAAGGTAGAAGACTTTTCTGGAAAACTTGCAGCACAATACTGACTCCTTGACACACAATGCCTTACTACATGCAGAGCAACAACAGGCCCCCGGGAGTCAAGAGGAAAGCTCTCGCTCTCGGGACGCTAAATCCAGTGCTCAAGGTCGGCACCTGTCCTCCCCCATGCAGAAGTGCCAAGGGCGAGTGGGTAGGGTGGCACTGCTGGTGTGTTTGGCATCCTGGAGGTCCTGGTTTTTTGAGTGAGTGAGCCTAGTTGTAATAAAATACAATGCCTCAGTATGACTTTGCACAGTGGTTGCCACAAGATGTCATCCAATGTATTTCTTTTTATTTTTAAAGTTCTTATCAAGTAACAATTAGTACTAAAAGTACTGAATGTCCAGATGGAAACTTACAGAAATATCCCATGGGAGATTCTATCCAGCTGCATGCCTGCTCATATTAAGCTGTATTGAATGGTAAATTATTTCCAGTTTCGCTTGTAACCATGAGATTTTTAACTTTCAGAGATGTATTTTTCATTTCCAACTAGGAAATAAGCTATTAGGCAGCATTCTGGCATTCCACTATTAGCCAGTATTTATTATGTTTTTGTATTATATTCCTTCACATTCAGTAATGAGCATTGCCTGAAACACCTACAGGAATTACAAAGACATGTTTCAGTATCTTCTGTTTTGTTCATGTACTACCTGAATTTCTTGGTTGATTTTTAAGAGGCAAGGGGGAAATATCTCTTTTAGTAAATGAGATCAATCACAGAGACACTTTTAACCAGTAGTAAAATGTATATCCCTACATTTCTTTGCTATTGAGATATTTCACTTTTAAAAGATTGAAAAAGAATGAGTTCCAATAGTAGTGATTTGATTCTCTCATGCACATGCAAAACATTTATGTATTTACATTTAATCATACATTTAATCAATGTTATGCTTAATGACTCTATTATCCTACTGTGGCAAGTTTTCTGGGAACTGTTACCCTTCTTTAAAGGTTATCATGAATACTTTGGGGCATAGTGACATAAAATGTTGAGAATTTATTTGGGAATATATATATAGTTAACATATCAAGTGGAAAATCTTCATTTTATAACATTGCAACTTCAAAATTAATTCTTTGCTACGTATTCTTTTCATAGGACACATTTTCTTTCCTACCTTTAATAATTATGAGTCCATTTATCACCTTAAGGGACCTGTATCTAAAAAGTATGATTAAAATATACTCAAGATGCTCAAGATGTCTGTTAATTTTAAAGTGCTGTGACGTGCATATGTATGTTGGTTTTTTTGCTTGTTTATTTGTTTATTTGGGGCTTTTGCTCAAAGAAACACTCTAAGCATTAGAAACATTAAGAACTATTATTAATTTGATAAAGAATTAATTTTATAATTCATAGCTTTTCAGCTCAAGCACATAGATGGATAACTGAATCTCTGAGGTATACTTCCAAAATGATTGATTTGAAACAGATATTTATGTATGTAGGGACTTTTCTGGGAAACACGAAAGGTTTTCTCTGGAGGGTTGTTGAAACAGGAAAGGTTGCAGGGTATAAATTTCTCAAATGAGTTTTGCATAAGACTACACTGTCAAATAACTATGATTTATATGCAATTGTAAAATACAAACACTTGATGTGGTTTTTAAGGCACTGACTCATATTGTATCCATCTCCACCCTAAGTCACGGGTGTTGATTTTTTTAAAACATTATTGATTTGTTAAAGAATAAAGTATCTCTGGTCGATGATTTTTCTCATAATGAAACACTAAGTGCTTAGAGATATTAAAAGTAGGAGTTCACCTAGAAGAATTTATTTTTCAATGATTAGCTTTGAACTCCTCTTCTGGAGTATCAGCTTATAATTTTTGGGACATTTGGGATGCATTTGAAAATGTCTTTTATCTAACCACCCTTTATTTTATCAGTTTGCATTGCTTAATAATGGTTGGCAAAGGTGCACCGCTTAAGACACTAAAAGTAAAGTGGAAATGTCAGTACCCCACAAAGCACATTTTTGTCACTTTAGTTAACAAGACTTTAGTGATTCATGCTTCCTTGCCAGTGTCATCTTATTATCTCATTATGGCCCATAAGTTTTGTTTTGTTTCTTTTTCATTCAGCTTTGATATTTACTTTGTCTTCACTTCTCTCTCTTCAGTTACTTAGTGTTATCAAGCCATTAATATGAACATCGGAGGGAAAACCTCGGGGCTGTCTGAACAGAGGTCTGCATCCACCCCTGGTACTGTGTGATCTGGCTGGCAGTGTTGTGTCCTTCACAGCTATGGTTCTGCAGCAGACCCGGCACTGTGAGCTGCGTTGAATCTCCCCCAAAATCCATGTGTTTAAGTCTTAAGCCAGTGTATCTCAGGAAAATGAGCAGATTTTTTTAGAAAGTTTCCTGAAAGATACAGCTGGTTAAAGTGGCACCATATTAGTAGAATGTGCAGGCCAAGTTGTATGACTTCTCTTCTTATAAAAGGAGGAAATCTGGGCATAATTCAATATGATCAGAAAAACAGCCATTTACAGACCAGAGAGAAATGTTCAGAGCAGGTATTTCCCTTACAGCCCTCAGTAGGAATCATGGTACCAAAGCCTTGAGTTTGGAATTGTGCCTCCCAGTATCCAGGCTAATACATGTATGTTTGAGTCTCTGAGCTAGGGTTCTGTATTAGAGCGACTCTCCTGAGCCAATATGCAATGTAGCTCTATCCCTACAAGCATATCTTAAAATAGAACCCAATGTATTACAATAGTGCTCTAAAATTCTCAATGTGAAAAATAGTTTATTTTCTATTCAGCATAATGGTGACCATATTTCTTTTCTTTACAGCAAGATGACTCCAGTCATGATTAATGTGTTCTAGTAGACTTTAACTGTTTTTATTTTGGTCTTGATTTGGTCGTAGAAGACTCTACATCACCAAGTGTCCTGTACTGTGAAGTGTGTATAGTTAAGCTGACTTTTGTTCAGCTTGAGAGAAAACATACACAGGAAGGTCTTTCAGTGGTGTTTGGGGCTTATCTGTAGGTTTCCTGTCAGGCCCCAATCCCAGTGATACTCGCAGAAAAGATTTCTTCTCCATATGTCCAACCAGCTTGGAGAAGATTGGATATTTATCTATGTGAGACTGGTCAGCGTAATTAAGTTGATGTAGTGACAGTTCCATTGTGTTGGACAGACTGTTAAATCAGTATTACACTATCATTTCACTTGATTCTTAAACTGACAAAAAATCATTGTGGAACAATTCACTGTGATTTTGCATTTTTTGACCCAAATACTAAAATTTTACTTTTTTAATGTAGTAACATTGATGTCAGATATATGTAGAGATTACATTTTAAGGCAAAATAATGACTTTACTAAAATTCAAACCAGGTATTTCCAATATAATATAATATTTCATATAATCATGAGACTATTTTTATCATCAGAAGATGCACAAACTAAAACAGTTACCTTCATAAAACTTTAGGTTCAAACATTTAATAAATTGTTCAAAACTACAATTTTTAATGTATATTTTTTATTTTTAAATTAAGATAAAAATTATTTCCAGCCATCAGTTAATCTTAATCCAGCCTCAGAAGTATATAATGTGTCTTTCTATTTGTACATTTTCATCTGTGTTGTTCTCCCAAGAGACTACCCCCAACACTCAAATTCAAACATCCAGAATCTCATCACTGATCTCCCCAGTCTTAGTACTCAGAAATAATGGATTTATTAAAAAATTTCACTTTTCTTTCCAGTTTAATGAATTATGACCTTTTCATTTTTTCTCTATAAGGAAAAGATGAAACAGGTTTCTATTTAAGTGCTAGACAATATCTCTTTTCATTAAAATTAAAATAGGTTATTTTCCATTCATTGTACTTAACCATAGAATTTCATATTTCATCTTATGCTTTCATTTTGACACACTCCTGGGGGGTTTTGAGTAGATGAATGATAAAATTCAAGGTCTGTCTATTAATAACATGCACTTCAGTCAATCAAAGACAGAAAAAAAGAAAATATAGAAAGAAAAGCTAAGCTAAAATCAAGACAGTTGTGTAGGAAGTGACTTTTCCCCCTAACTCGGACAAGACCTTTGGGTCAATTCCAGGCAACCATGTGTTTTGTAAGAAAGAGTCAAAAAGATTTCTACATTTTTGAATTTTGCTATAACTTCCTGCAATACTGTACTTGACTTTGCTGCTTGATTTTCAGTGTATGAAATGTTTCTATGTGGGCCACTAATAAACATGTCTGGACTCTGGGAGACTCGAGAAGGACCATGGCTGGGGTCCTGGAGCGCAGGGTCTAGAAGCCAGGTCTCTGGGGCTCTCTCAGCTGCTCTGCAGGGCTTGCTTCAAGGTGTGCTGAGATGGCCAGAAGAGGCAGGTGACAGCAGCAGCTGGGGCTACAGGACCCATGCAGCCAGTAGCAGTGCCCAATCAGCCACAGGGAGCCTGGGTCCTGGCTGTGGCAAAGCTTTCTTTGCCCCGCATTTTCCGGGCCCAGACCCACCTTGGAGATGCAGCTTTAACGTCTGGAGCAGAAAAGCTTTTACTTATTAATTCAGGTATCAATTTGATAAAACCAAAATATGTATAAAATAGAAAAACATAAAAGGAATGGCAGTCGGTAGGAAAGCTCTAGCAGGCCCTGTCTGAGTAACAAATAACCCGTGCTACCTTTTCTTCCAAGTAATTCATGCGGCCCAATTAAATTAGGGTTTGGCTATGGTGATAACTCTTTCCCACTTTCCAAGGTGTGATGCCGGAAGGTAAATGTGTGAAGCCCACCAGTACTTCCATTCCTCTACCTGCCCCAGAGTTACACTGGCACAGACTCATGGCTTTGTCACTGGACTCATTAACTACAAAGCTCTAACAGAAAAGAAAGCACAGCTGAATTTTACCTCGTAGTCCATTTCTTCATAAAGAAGAGAAACAGATGCATCCATGAGAATAAAAATTGTGAGGGGTGGATCGGCCAGAAAATAAGTAAAGATCAAGGGAAATGTATTTGTCTTCTAGGGATTCATAACGACAACCCACGCATTGGGTTGTTTAGCGACAATTTATTTCCCCACGGTTCTGGAGACTGGAAGTCCACAAAGGGTTGCTGTGTGACGGCTGTTTTCCTGTGACATTATGGGCTGGGATGTTAACATAATAACACAAGCCTTCAGCTCCTAGCAAATAATCCCAGCACACTAGACAGAAAGGATTCTCAGTGTAACACAAACAGAACTTAAGTGACAATGAGCGATTTCACTTTTAGGCAAATCTTGCTGGTTTTCTCTTCGTACTTGTAATATTCATCCTTGTTCTAGACCAAAACAAAGGAAATTTGGTGCATTTGAGTAGTTTCCTATGTAACTTATAGAATAATTTGCCACAGATTAACTGTGTGGCAGTTAAATGCTGTGGAACACAAGAGGACAGGTGCAGTGAAATGCAATGGAAGAAACAGCTCCATTTTGTATGCTAAATAGTCGCTGAACAATACAATGTTATTTTCCTTCACCAAGGGACAAAATATATTAGCATAACATAAACTCCTTTCCTTTCTTAACTGGTTCACATCAACCAAAAATAACATACAGACAGAAAAATTTACTTTTAAAAGAAACACTTCATACAGTTAGGTTAAAAAACTAGGTTACGGAGGCATCATGGATCCTATCTCAAAATTGATCCCAATAAACCAGACTTGAATTAATGAACCAGAACTACCGCAGTAAGATTGCATAGAAAATGATGAAGATAAGACATACTGAGAAGAACATGTTTCAAAATGTCACTTACTCTGTGTTACACTGGCAAACAAAGTAAATGCTTCTATCCTGAGTTTTGTACTGAAGATTGAATGAGATTTTTCTGTTAGTTCATATCACATTATCAAATATTTGAAATAATCATCTTTTAAAGAGCATATAAATATTTTGACTCACTATTTTGAAGGTTCAGGCCATGACCCATGGATTCTCCATTGCTTTTTGTCCTGTGGAGCCACAGCACAACCTGGCGAGACTGCATGGTAGAGGAAAGCCATTACCTCGGGGCTAGAATGTGAAAGATAGAAAGACTCCCAAACATGCTCTTACAGTACATATCCCCAGGCACTGGAGAACGCCCCCCCAGGCCACCAGTTAAAGTTTCCAATACCTCCCATGAGCACCACACTGGGAAACAAGCCTTTAACACAGGAGTTCCCAGTGCCCAGGCCACAGAACATTATTGCTCTACATCTCCTAAGGAACTGAGCATTGCGCATTAAAAGACAAGCCTTTGGAGCCTTTCAAAAGATACAAGAGCATGAGCACAAAGGATGAAGCAATTGTTAAAGTAACAAGACTTTTATCAAGTGTGTCCTCTCCGAGAGCATCGTTTTTGGTATCTAACTGCGTTACTAAAGCTAAGAAGCCCTTACTGTTGGTGAAGAGTAAGTCTTCCCTGCTGCTGAGCACATTTGTCGTGAACTTTTAGGACAGGGTTCTGTTCAAATGGTGACACAGGTTCCTCATTCAGTTAGGACCCTAACTAAATGAATTGATGTGGTAGCAGGTGATATTGTGGTTCCCTTCTTAGGATGAGTGAGTCTCTGTGGTTGATGTGTCTACTCATGCTGACAACAAAGCACAGGATGATACGCATGAGGATGTGTTGTGTAAAGTTTTCTGCCCACCAACGTGGTACTGTAGAACTCTTCAAGACTTTGAATAATAACATAGAAGAAAACCTGAATTGGTCTTTTTTGTCAATACTGTGCATGCACAGACTTCATGGGCAGCAAGACTGGATGGCTTTCTGGTTGTGCTACTATGACAAAGAGTTTGCTCTGACTGTGAGACTCCACAGTGTCACCATACAGAAATGCTGGCTGTCCAAGAAAGTCACCTGGATTTAACAATATTTTCCAATCCATGACTTTAACATAGGTGCCTTTCCCTCACATTTGTTCACACATGTCTTCTTTTAAACACAAAGATGGTTCTGTAAATATAGGTAACTGGCAATAGTTTTCAAAACACAAGTGCTCTGGGGATTTCTTTCAGAAAAATAGCCACCACAAGTAGCACATAACAATGTCACAGAATGGGTCACGAAATGCGATTACCTGCGTGACATGTGCAACGATTTTAATGAACTCAACGTTTCACTTCATAAGTGAAAGACGTGTGTGTTCACATCACTAGATAAAGTGGCTGCATTCAAATTCAAACAGGAATAATGGGAGCAAAAAGTGAACAAGGGGGTGTTTGATATGCTTCAATCATAGACAGAAATTTTGAAATAGACTGAGCTCAGAGCTGCCTTCTCCCAGCCTTTGGATAATCACCTATCTCTCCTTTCAAAGGAATATAAGCCTTATTGCCCAAGTACCCCCAAAAGGAGGAAGTGGACCCATGACCTATTTGTGTATGAGCCAGTGAATCAATTTTTGTCTGTGCTAGAAAATCAACGGCTTGATATCTCAGGTGACACTGGTTTTAAAAGTACACTTGAGACAACTTCAGTTCTCTATATATTCTGGATTAAAGCCAAGGAAGAACATCCTGAGACTGCCAGAAAAGCCTGGTTCCATTTCCAATCTGCTCTTTTGTGAAGCAATTTTTGCAGAGACAGCAGTGAGAACAAGGTTATGGAAATAAGCAGCACCCTTTAGGGGTCACTATTTCTTGTTACCCCTCAAAGGGGCCATCTAGTTATGGGAAAACAAGCTCAAGGCTCCCACTGATTCTGCATTGTATTGAGTTGTATGATTATGTCATCATGTGTTATAGTATAAAAACAATAGGAACAAAGTGCACAATAAATACAATGTGCTTGAATCATCCTGAAAACTCCAACCCTGTAGAAAAATCATCTTCCGAGAAATTGTCCTCTGGTGCCAAAAAGGATGAGGAGGAGCAGTGCTTGAACACATGGGTGCTTGGTGAGGTTTCAGATCTGAATTACTGTCCTAAGGTTCCTGACAAGGAATGGACTGGCTAACTCATGCCATGCTGCCTACAGCTCATACTCAGGGAAGAAAGCTTTCATACTTTAACAGCATTTATAAGTCACCTTACAGACACTCAAAAGAAGGATATATTGCACAAATAACTAATGACTTACCTAGAACTGTAACATACATCTCAAAGTAAAAGACTAGAGTATTTTAAAAGTAGAGTACTTGGCTGCCCTTGGGGATTGGTTATTCAGCATTTAATGTAAACTCACAACCCTTCGGTACAATTGTAGTTAAAATACCTTGCGTCAGAATCTGAGGTATTTTAGTATTGGTTTTATCCTTAGAGTGGAAAGACAGAATATAGGCATATAAGCATTTTATGTTTCTTATATTTATAGGATATCAGAGTGTTTCTGTGGAAAACATTAAAAATATGCTCAATACAAAAGTAAGATCTTTTTAGCTGATATGATAATACGGAGTATCACGGAGTAAAGACATTTAACTTTGACTGTATTCTGGTACAACTCAACTTCTACAATATACTTAAATATTTCATTTACTTTTCATGATACTTTACCATGAACATGATTTAAACTGTGTTTGTGATAGGCTTTTGCTCAGGTGTGGGCTCTCTCTGGACAGCACCCCCGCCCCGTGTTTCTATTCTGCAAACCCAGAAGTCAGACCTCCTGCTTTGCCCACATGCATAAAGGCTCCCCCTATCAGCTGTGAATACATCATTCTGCTCGGCCCTTTAGCTCCGCCCCTGTTATATTCCAAATAAAGAGCCCATGGTTTTTCCAGAAGCTTCCAGAGGGTGCCTGCCTCTCTCCCTCTCAGGCACTCAATAAAGGCCTGTTTCCTTTCCTCCTCTTATCTCTCTCAGTCTATTCTTTCTGGCATCATGGAAAACCAAACAGTTTACATACTTGTCATATAGAAAAAAGCACATAAATAATTAATTTCAAATGATTGTCATCTTTAGAGTAACTGATTTTGTAGAACACAGAATAAATTCCACAGCACTGCAGTTGTTTTCCTTCTCACTGTCCACATCCACCCATTTAATGGATCTCACTATGCCCTGCACATACATAAAATCTAAGACGCTTTAGGTCACTTTATTCTTTGAAAAGTTACATCTCAATAACAAATAGGACAGGCGTGGCCCTGAGTGGCGTCTCTGAAGCCCACTGGAAAGCCTGCATTTCCTCTCATGCCCTGCTTCTTACCCACAGGGCTGGGGCAGGAACAGGAAGCACCATCCCTCTTCCTGTTTTTCAGAGTGGCTTTTTTTCTCTGCTTCTTCGACTGCTGGCACTTTAACTTCTTTTTCTGATTCTTTCAGGGTCAACTCTGGAAAGAAGAAGAAGGAGAAAAGAGCAAGGAAACAAGGAAAGAATTCAATTAATTGAATGTGATCTGAGATTCTGTGAGTTTCTTCCATAAGGATATTCAGAGCTACACTTCTAGATGGGTTCGAATTTTTCAGAGATTTTTTTTCTGACTATACGGTTTCCTTGTAGATTGCTTAACGTGTCCCTCCTCCATTTGTCTGGTTAGTGCTCAGTACTCATCTTTTGGATTAGAAATACAGACTTCACATACACTTTGTCTTTTGATGTTTCACCTAGTTCACTCCATTACTGAGCTACAACCTCCGTCCGAAAAAGAACCTTTGAAAACTGCTCCAGATTCTGCTCTCTTTGTGTCTC
Organism: Dolichotis patagonum; assembly: GCA_004027295.1. Lineage (NCBI taxonomy): Eukaryota > Metazoa > Chordata > Mammalia > Rodentia > Caviidae > Dolichotis > Dolichotis patagonum. The sequence goes on from PVJX010000404.1 coordinate 245,952, forward strand.
TATGCACAACTTGAGTGCTCTTTGGCACCCTTCGTACATGCTCTGAACGAGAAGCACGCTTCCCACACTCTCTCTCCTCCATCCTGTGATCATCTCCTCAGCCGCCAGGTGTGCCAGGCTCCTGAGTGGAGCCAGCTGATGGCCATGCTTTTCCCAAGGGTGCCAAGGGAAGCAGCTCAAACTGTCTGAATGATCTTCTGAATCTTTCTTCTTGGGTTGAAAATGAAATGGAAGCATCACGTTTAATAGCAGCTAAGATAAAAGGAATCTGACTTAGATTTTACTAGCAATTCTCTTGAAAGACATCACACCTGGGTACCTCTTCAACTTTACTGCTGTATACACATGAAGGAGATGAGAAAACTGATCTTTGGCCATTTCTCTTGCTAAGTCCTTCCTAGTGGTATGGATACCCACTGAAGGGGTGGGTTTTGCCATAATATCAAGAATCAATTTTCTCAAGATATCTAGAATTGAGGGAGTAAAAGTCCCATATAGTGGCTTCATAGAATAACCAAACCATTATAGGCAAAATGGTAGAGTACCACAGAAAATACAAAATCCTAAAATACTTTTTACCAATTTCTTATATTAGGTCCTTATTAATTTCCTGCCAGGAAATCACACCCTTAAACACTGTATATAATTCTGAAATGAGTCATTATTAACTGTTTTATCCTGATAGATGAGTGAATGGAAGATTTTTAAAATTTATATTTCAAGACATGCAGAAATATTTAAACAGACATTGTAGCATAAAATGCAGTGTATAATTATTTCTGAAATACATCATTCATTGTAGAATTAGTTTATCATTTCCAAAGTTTTCTTGGGTTGCACAATTGATCATACATATTTCATACCATCTTAGATTTGTACCTTCCTGTATTTGGTATAATATAGCTCCAGCTGTGTTAGAAAATGAATATCAAATACTATCTGGAGGCAAACTGAGGGGAAAAGTGCTTTATCTGTTAAACTGAAATGTTAGGTCATTAATCATATTCTTCCCCCAGATCATTCCCAAGCCCAGAAGGATAATTTGCATTCAATTCATAGAAGGAGGCTTATAAATCAGGGCCATATCTGAGTAAGCTGGACTCATTTAATATTTGTCTAAGTACTCACCATCTTCTTTCCTTCCTCTTTATGTCTTGGTTTCATGTAGAATAATAGCTATGAAGTTAGAGCAGGCAGACAAAAACACCGTTTCTTAACTGCTCAGACCCTCATGTTCTTCCAGGACTTTCGTGAAGAAGAAAGCAATGTGATGAAATGGACTGCAGTAGGGAGTTTGTGCCTTTTGGCTTTTATTCTTCTGAAACATCAGGGATGTGCACCCCAGCATCTGGGCTTTTATTGTCAAATGTTTGTTTCCAGATGGCTGTAGGACAGGTATTACGACTGTGCTGCTCCCGTGTCTTTTGTCTGTTTCTGGCCGAGTATAATTTAAGCATTGTTCTCTGGTCTATATTATCAAATCAGCTTTGTTTCTTTAAAATATCAAGACTGAGTCCTGCATTGTGCAGCTAATGTGGCCGATGTCAGTTACTAGAGCCACAGGGTCACTAAGTGAGGAAGCCCTGGTGTCTAAGATACATGAATTTGAGGCTTGGGAAGCTCTGGCTAGAGTTAAAAGAAGGAGCACAGCACCTACAGAGCAGCTTAGAGCTATCTCGGATGTTGCCTAGAAAGACAGGTAGAAGGAGATAACGCTTTCATAGACAGAGGGGCTATGATTATTTGCGCTTGAAGGGTCATAAGAGATTGAAGATGATGAGCAGTGCTGATGCTTCTAATTAGAAAAGAGAGCTAAATGAAAGTCAAAAGAGTTTAAGTGATCAGCTTAAGGCTTTTCAAAGCTTTTGTTAAAAAAGGAAGCTGTGTTCTATGTATCAACACAAATGGACCTCAGTGACGAGGCTCAGTGAAATAAACCAGACCTAGAAGGACAGTATGACATGAGTCAACTTAAATCATGAGACTCACACAGCCAACAGTGGATTGGGCCTTTGCAGAGGCAGTGGGAGGAGAAAGGCAGAACTAGTCCAAAGATTCACAGTTTCAGTCAGGCAAGATGACTGAGTCCTGGAGTCCTGCTGCAGACCAGGGCCTGCAACTTGTAGCAAGGTTTCCTATGCCCATAATTCCAGGAAGAAGGAAGATCTGTTATTAAGGGTTCTTACACAAAACAAAGAGCTGATGGTGTATTAATGACATGGCTCACAGCAAGGATTCACCGTGAGTACTTACCATCCAACTCATAAAGGTGTATACACTAAGTATACCCAGCATGCATATATAAACTGGGTTAGTTAAAAAAAGAAAGACTGAACGGTAGTCATTTTCACATTCGCTCTAGAGTTGACAAGTCGAGTTATAATAACTTCTTAAAGGCATGTAAAGAGCATGATCTTATCCACATGAATTGCTTCCACTTCATTTCCTCACTCAGGGGTATTGATGATCTGTGGGGGGCAAGAGAGAGAAGCAGGACTCCTGAAGATTTGCCTCGCAAAAGAATCCCATTCCTTTCAGCCACCGCCTCCTCTCTGCTCCCAGTCGCAAGCAGAGTAGGGACTGTTATTCCCACATGCTTCCCACGGAACTTGACAGATAAAGATGGTGCAAGACAGGGAGCCAAACGGTTCATTTTGATAGCAAGAATGTGAGAAGTGTTTACGGGAGTTTCTGTTCCTTGTGTTAAATACTTCAGTGTGGATAGTTATGAGGTAAATATACTGATGTGCCTGCACGCAGCAGATACATTGATGTCAGTGTACTAACGCCAAGAGCGCTAGAGGGCTACAGCTGTTCTTTCTTTTTCTTTTTCTTTTTCTTTTTTATGCTTTTTGTTTGTTTGTTTCTGAGTAGTAGCTTATGAGCTCCTTTCATGTTTATACATAGTGGATGAAGTTTAGACACTAAAAGTTTCTCAGTTTATTATGAAGAAATTCACCTAAATATCTATGGAAATGGCACAGGGGACACCAAATATATTCCTTAAAATCTCCTCAGCTGGAATCGGCCATGCTGGGACTGGGAGAAGCCCACCAAAGAACCGATGAGCCAGCCTTTTTGGTAAGCCATGCAAATCATGTGGGCTCCAAGAAGAGAGAAATCAGCGCCTCCCATGAGCCCACTGGCACTCAGGGTGACATCATCAACTCCCCATCTACCACCCCCTGCCATAAGCAACCATCTGGGGAGAACAGGCTGAATTGAAAGCAACTGAGGTACAAAAAGCAACTGAATGCTTGTATTGTTTGTTGACTTTGCAGGCCTGGGGCCAGCGGTCTGAGCATCTCTTGCCCAGGGGGATTTTCTCTACCTTGGTTCTGAAATCCAATGTCATTCTCACTGTTTTGTTTTGTTCTGGCTTATTGTTTCACTTTATTCAGTGTTCTGTTTTGGTTGGTTTTAATCTATTTTGTTTTGGTTTCATTTTGCCATATCTGATGGAATGGACAACTATCGTGAAGGTAACAAGATACACTGTGATGGCCATTGTCGTTTTCCTATTATCCTGCTTTGAAGTTCTGTATCAATTTCACTGCTTTGTTTTGATTGGCTTTACTCTATTTTGTTTTGTTGGGTTTTATTATCTTTAAAATAAAAAAAAATTGAAATCTCCTGAGCTAGAATGTGAATGTATCCTCTCAAAAAAAGATAGATCAGTTTCTTCACTTAAGACTTAGAAAGTTTTTTTTAAAGAATCAGTGTATTTGAGAAGTATTACATAGAGCCTGGAAATGTCAGTGGAAACTGTTTCATTCAAAATGTGATTTCTGGTTTCAATGGTGGTGTTGGCATATTTGAAGAATAGAAGTAGTGCAGGATCTACAAAAAACGTTATCATTGAAGGTCAATTGATGAGAATTGTTTGATCAACAAGGACATGTCTGTGGTGATTGACTGAAATTGTGAGTTTTAAAGCCAAAAGCAGTGAGCGGTCCCTGAATATCTATCTTGATCTCTATCAGGGGGAAAAACCAAACAACCATTGACCAGATGAACAAGTGCTTTTAGAGAACTACAGCTCCTGGTCCGTCTTGCAGCTCCCACCACCTCTGTGCCAATCTCCACGCTGCAGGTTGGGCTGAGCAGGAATTCTCTGAGAACAGAGGGAAGAGAAGAACATATTTCTTAGACAAAAGCATCACAATTTCATGTTTAAAATGGTATGTGTGGATAAAGCTCATTGAAGAATCTATCTTCTTCCCATTTTTCTGTCTCCCATGTCTGCCACGTGCTGCCTGGCAGTAGTCACAGCAGTGCCCTGTAGGTGTGTTATAGCTCAAGAACCACGGGGTATTTATTTTGTTTGCTTGTCAAATATGACCCTAGATTTCAGTCACAAACTGAATGTAGACCCTATCTTGTATACTCAGGTAAAGTGTTGTCTAATTCCAAGTTACCATTTGGCTGAAATCTATACATGCTCTTAATATTGTATTCACACTATGATTTCTGAATGGCTTTCATTATATGGCTTATAACCTGGTATCATGGGAAAAGTTTCTATTGAAGAAAAAGTGACAGAGACTTTAAATACATACCTTTCTAAAGTCATTTTCTGTCATGTTAGCTTGCAACTATAGGTATCATTTTTTATCCATCAGTTTAGAGATATTTGTTTTGTAAAATTTTATGTTCATGTTGGATATAAAAGAACTCCCTAAACCTGCAATGCAAAACACTGAAAGACTTTTCTTTTATTCCTAATATACTTTTTTTCTTCAAAACTATCTTCAAAATGCTTTTCTTTTCTTCTATATCAAATTTCTCCATGAGGTCAACATTGAACCCAACATTAAATTTGATTTAATTCTTGTGCTTATGGTTTGCAACAAGAATCATGGCAAGAATTAAGTTTGTGAGCCAACATACCACTGTAGAGAAAGATGTCCCTTGTTAATAGGTAGGAATAACCAATACAGTGAAAATGACAATACTCCCAAAATTTTCACACAGATTTAATGCAATCCTAATCAAAATACCATTAGCATAACTCACAAGACTAAAGAAAACAATCCTAAAATTCACTTGGAACCAGAATAGATCTAGATTAGCAAAAACAACTCTTGGCAACTAAGGCAAGGCAGAAGGCATCTCAATTCTTGACTTAAAAATATACAGCAAAACTATGATGGTAAGATCAGCATGATACAGGAAAAAACATGAGGATCAAGGAAGCAGATTTTAAAAATGCAGAAACAACTCCAAGCACACTTAGCCATCTTATTTTTGATAAAGGGGTCAACTACATAAAGATACTATCTATAATAATAGTGCTGAAAAACTGACTTTCCACATGCAAAGACTAAAACTAAACCTGTGTCTCACTATGCACTGAACTGACATTGAAATGGATCAAAGATTTAAATATTAAAAATGAAACACCTAATCTCTGGAAGAGAGAAGAGGTAGAACTCTTGAAGACATCAGAATAGGCAAGCATTTCATGAACATAACTCTGATCACATGGGAAATTCTACATGAAATCATCAACTGAGATCTCATCCTATGAAAAAGCTTTTGCACAGAAAAGAAATCACTGACATAGTGAAAACCCATAGAGTGAGAAAAAAAATTGTTTCACTCAGAAGCTTAATAACTAGAACATATAAATAACTGAAAGAATCATAGACCACAAATTTAAAGACCCAATCAAAAAACGAGCATCTGAGATGAATACGTACTTCTTGGTTGAAGAAATGCAAACAGCAAATAAATATGTGAAAAAAAAAGTTCAACATCATTGATCATTTCAGAAGTGCAAATTAAAACAACACTAAGATTCCATCTCACTCCAGAAAGAATGGCTATAATAATAAAAAAAAAAACATTGACAAATGCTGATAGAGCTGAAAACTCTCTTCTCCACTGTTGATGGGAGTGTAGACTTGTGGAGGTGCTGCAGAAATCTGTGGAAATTCTTCCAAAAAACTAGAGTTGGAAGATTCATTTGACCCATCTATTCCTATTCTGGATATCTTCCTGGAAGAATTAAAAACATCATACAGTAGCTATATATGCACATTTGTGTTTATAGTATTATATTTTATAATAGCTAAGTCTTGGAAAGAATCCAAATGACCATAAACTGAGGAGTAGATTAAAAAAATAGTCATTTTTTTAAATACGAGGTACTACTTGGGCATAAAAAAGGATAAACTTGAGATGTTTATAGCTAAATGGATGCACCTTGAGAGCACACTCTTTAAATGAAATAAATTAAACACACTTGAGTAAATACCACATTGTCTCCCTGGTATGAGAAACTGAAAGGACCAAAATATACAGTAGGTACTGTGAAATAGGAAGAAACTCCTCAAAAAGAAAGGGAAACTATGGAGAGGAAGGGGCAAACGAAGGAAGGGAAAAGAAATACTTTAAAAATAGGATAAAATGAAAACAAAATTTTGTAAATAAAGAGGAAAGCAAGGTTGAAGGAATGGGAGAATACTGGCCCAAAAGAAGAATCAAGACACACCGTAAACTGGACATGGTGACACACACTTGTAATCTCAGCACTTGGGAGGCCGAGGCAGGAAGATTTCCACAAGTTCAAAACCAGTCTGGGCTACACATTGAGTCCAAAACCAACTTCATCTGTGTTGTGAGACCCACTTCTCAAAAATAAACAAATAAATATATCATACACAGGTACAAATTCCCTATGATGAATATGATCATTATGCATATCTCAATCATTTCAATAAACTCAATAAAAAAGAAAATTACAAATCCATAAACACTATCATTATATTGTGCTAAACTATTTGTTTCCTTAGTGTCATTGTAAAATGCATATATAATATAAAATATACATGTGTACAATATAGTCATATGTATGTATTTCTATGAAAATTGTACTCTACAGGTATTACAATATGTTTAATATGTAAATGTTAATGTCTTAATATGTTTATATTTTAAATTTTTTCTTGAAAACTCAAAATCAAGTGAATACATTATTTTGCAAAAAGGATACACAAAAATTTAACAATTCTAAAATGAGTGAAGGCTTAAAGTTTCCTAGATTCAATTGTATAATAGGTTTAGCATCAACAAGTACTTGAGAAGGTAACTTTTTAACATATGGATGAAACTTGTGCTTACATGTTCATAAGTTGACATTTATTAAAATGAACATATTGTAAGGAATTCTTTTAAGATCACATTCATTATTCCAGCTAAGTCAGTATTCTGTTCTCTTACCAGGGTGCCTTCACACAGAATTTCCTTTGGATCTTGCTTTGTTTTTCCGGCCTGAGTTCTTTTTTTCCTTGTGAACACTTTTGGTGGTTGCTGTTATCTGTGTTTACTCGGCGGACGTACTCAGCGTTGCCTTTGTGTTCACAGCTGTCTTGATCTTGGTAAATGCACAGAGCTGTGTCACGGGAGAGTGATGGAGACCGTGGTGAAAGCTCCATTCATGCCAGGGTGGAATCACTGAGGTTTTCGAGCTGGAGACCACAGACCCTGGGGCTGTAAGCGGCCAAGTCATAAGGCACTGGTGAGAGAGAGAGACAGAGACAGCGACAGAGACAGAGAGACAGAAAGACAGAGAGAGACATAGAGAGACAGAGAGACAGAGACAGACAGAAAGAGAGAGAGACAGAGACAGAGACAGAGACAGAGAGAGAGACAGAGAGGGAGAGAGAGAGATTGAGAGAGAGAGAGAGAGAGAGAGACCGAGAGAGAGAGAGAGACCGAGACCGTGGAGCAAAGTAGGCTGGAGCTGAGTGCAGATCTGTGCTGTGTTTAGGAAGCTGTGCCTTTTTCATTTCCAGTTTTCTGTTCATTTCTGTCAGGGTGCTGGGCATGGTCCCAGTTTCTCTTAGTATCTGTCAAGGTGGGTTCTTCTGTCTCATTATTCTTCCAGACTTATTTTTACTCTGTTACTCTTCGCCGTAAATTCCAGAATCAACTCGATGGCTGAAACATCCCTCTTGGTATTTTCATTAATGCATACAGACTGACACGAGGGACCTGAGTTTTATGAGGTTGAATATTTTGTTTATAAAGTGTGATTTCTCTCCCCACAGTTCAGTTTGCATTAGTGTCTGACATTTCAGTTTTCTAATTTTATCCATAAACACCTTGTTAGCCCTTAAGGAATGAATAGTGTCTTTATGTTCCTATTGCTCTTTATGAATTGTGTTTATTTCTTTACAGTCACCTTCTGTAAGGCAGTTTCCAGGGTGTAAAATGCATTTTCTTTTCTAACAGTTGTTTTAGCCTTAGAAATATTCGGAAGGTTTGCATTTATTGTAAATGTATTCCACTAGTGCATTTCTTCCATTCAAATATATCTCTAGGCATGAGCTTGTAGGGGTGTGTGTGTGTGGGGGGGGTGTTCTATGGCACAATTTAGCTCTGCGAATATAAACAGAACAGGTGAAACCAGTAAACTTCTATATTATCTGCTTACACTAAAGGGAAATACTCACCCTGTCAGTACCCATTATTATGTTGTCTGAGTACCCTGACTACTGGCTCTGAAGGAGGCAGTTCCTGCTTTTCCCCTGATGGCTTTATGGTGTTTCAGATTAATGGCTGCATCCACTGGAATTATCACATAATTCATCACTAAATAATGTAATAAAATTAGTTTAAATTTTTTCAATGCTAACTTTTGCATTTCTGGAATATGCCTTCCTGGATTATAAGAAAATGTATTAAAGGGTCCGAGGTTTTAGCTCAGTGGCATAAGCACCTGCATTGCAAGAATGAGGCCATGAGTTCAGTTCCTGGTGCCAAAAAAGGAAAGATGGAAAACACAGTAGAGAGATATTATGTATTTATTACTGCATTATATTTATTAGATTAGCCTATACACACTTCCTTGAATGCGTATGATTTCCAGATGACATCAGTCACATAAATGTACTGAGGAAAGCTCCTTTTTAAATATTTTTCTTCTTAAGGACACTTTGTATTAGATACTTATGAACTATCTGGAAGGTTGAGAAGAAATGTTCTCTAAAAACTAAGAGGTCTTGCATGAGTCTTTTAGCTGATGATTTGTATATCATTTTTTTCTATTTAGATTCTCTAGGTGTTTAAAAAAGAAAATTTTAAAAAAGTACAAAAACATAATGAACACAAATGTAAAATTTTTAATAAAATGCTTCCAAAAAGAACCCCACAACACATAAGAAAAATCCTATCCATGACCAAGTTCCAGGTTTGCAGGGATGGTCCAACATATGTATATCAATCAATATAAAATACCATGCAGATTAAAAACAAAGAAAAATTACATGGCCATTTGTACATGCAGAGAAATCCTTCAAAAATTCAAAATAATGATAAGAGCCTTGAAGAAATTAAGTTATCTCAGTCTGATAAATGCAATATACAACAAACACAACCAACAACACACCCTTGGGAAAGAAAATATGGTACTTGAAGTTTTAGCCAGTGGTCCTGTAATAGTTTACCTATCTCTTGCTATACTTACTTTTAATCATTTTTCTATTTAAATGACACAAATATATTTAATGATTTCAAAGTTTGCATCATTACATCATCTCTTTCATGTTCACTCATGAATTTGAAACCATTGAAATTGTCATTTAAAACCCTATTCTGCAATGGTCTGAGTCAGGTGACTTAATATTTTTTTCCTTTTTCTCCCACGTAACTCCTCTATTCCATCTTTATTACTGAAGTTTAGCAGATTTTCCATGGTGTATCTTGACTGTATTATCTGTGTTGCTCTCTGTTTTGATATTTATTTTTTGTCTTTGCTCAGGTTTATACCTATCCTTGGTCTGAATATTCCAGTATTTACTCAGTCAGTTTAGAAATGCTCCCTTCTACAGTTAAGTAGTTTAAAATCTCTAAATAAAATCCTGTCATTTCACACAGACCTGTTCATATAACACATGTGTGGTTAATTGTTAGGCAGAAGAAAATTCAACTCCTTTGCTCCGATGGTTTCAGGGCTAGGGTTCATGCTCGTTTACCAAGAGTACATGGACTCTTACAGTAGAGCTAGCAGCCCATCCTAAGCGACAGATTTTTTGGTGGAAACTGATAGAATATAGTAAGAAAGATTATCTTCATTTGAAAGCACATGCTATATAGAAGAATGGCATTAGAATTCACTACTGCAATATTAAAATATTATTCTACTCATTTTAAAAGTCAACTCATTGCTAAGCTAAGAATTTCAGTGAGATTTGCACAGCATATTCACAGACCTTTTATGAGAAAGTCATTTGAACTAATCCATCAGCCTTGTCCAAATTAGTCCAATTATTGATAAAGAATTAAATGTGCTACAAAGCCTAGCATGTTTGTTATGCTTCATAATCATAGCACCTGTTAAACAGCCCTCTGCAGCTGTACTTTTAGCAGAGTGTGGATCATTAGGCAAGTTATACAGTACCTTCTTTTATAGCCTAATTTCTCTTCTTTTGCATGAGACATTTTGGATCATAAAATGAGAACCTTTGCATAGTTATTCACTGATTGAAATGGGGTAAGTGCTTTTAACAATTAACAAATGTGAGTGAGCCACAATTAACAAATGCTGTGAAAATTCACTAGTAAAATATTTCATTAACTTTTAATTCAAATTAATATTGTTTTCCTTCCCTTGGGACCAAACACCTTTAATTTTATCATCTTTACTTAAGATCAATTTCTTTCAAAATGTTAAGGGTAAAACTGTGGAGTTAGAGAACAAAACAAAACAAACACCAAAAAAAACTATATTACAAAATTTTGTTCAAGGTCCACACTGCAATCAAATGGAAGAAACATCTGGCATCTATTTTATTGGCTCATTAATTTTTAAGCATTCACAGGTTTTCTAAATCATCAAAACCCTCCTGTGTATGCCGATACATACACACGGAATTACATTTAAAGTAATAAAGAATATAAAATAGATGGAGCAATATATTCACTTATTCAAGATTCACTAGGAGTCCAGAGGGTTTAAACTTCCTGGCTCTCTAGGAAATCTATCGCAGGAAGTTTGTTCCTCTTGCCATTTCCTGGGGAAGACAGACTTGTAGCAAATGAACAAAAATAGCAATGATCACACCTAAGTGTGTTTACACATATTTGTATTCATATATAGAGAAGTAGGATAGATGCACACATGCATGTTCATGTATGTGTACATCTGTCTATATATATTTCACATATGCACATAATCAACCGTAAAGCAAAAATGTTTGGCAATGATTACATGTACACAATACTTAAAAACGTGAGAGGATTCCAGTGTTCTGTGGGTCACTCACATCGCGAGGAAGTCATATTTTCTGTGCAACCTGATGTTAAATAGGGAACAGCAAGGTGCAGTGTGGGGAATCACATACAGGATTGCTCTGAGTGGAAGAAGCACGGGGCTGAAATTTCATGTGAGTACCATACAGGGAGCGTTTGGAAAGCTGAAAGAAAGCCAGCGAGACCGAGGCACAGGCCTAGGGGAGGGTGTGCACGCCGAGTCAGCTTTGGGCTGAGGACTCCGGTCCAAGCGCGCACTGGAGACCAGCGCTGTGGGCCCTGGGAGCCTGGCTCTGAGGGCGTCCTGTTCTCCCCAGTCTTCTGCGGGCCCTGCCTACACGCTCCATTCTCCTAGAGTATTTGCTGAAATTAAATATTTCTTTTCTTCCCTTGCCTTTGCTTTTCCTTTGTTTATCTAAAACGCATCTCTTTACTGGATTTGCACCGTTTCACAGCAGTGTTTACTCAGATGAAACGAATTCTGTCATACGTGTTCAAATAAACATGACTCCTTCAAGTGCCACCCGCACTGCATCAGATTTTATGGCGACCCTGCTGCCACTTGCTGTGCTTGAGACTCCAAGTCTTGACTCTGGATTTGGTCTGTCACTCCGATTCCACCTTTTAAAAATGAAGCCCAGTGGGAAATCATCTAGAAACACACTCATAACATACTTAATAAAATATCTAAAATGTAACAGAGAAGTAAGTTTGGCAGAATATATTCTCAGGTACCGTGTAATCACCTCTTCAGTCCATGTGTAGGACGTATGTGAAGTTCCAGCAAGTTCCCTCCAGGTTAACACGGGTTAATTGCTACTTTGATGACTGTTCTCACAGAATTTTTTTTGCTTGTTGTAAAATAATGCTGTATGCGTACTTAGTATTTGGCTTTGTTCACTCGGTATACCTGGAAACACATGCATGATTGAACACACCAGTAATTTCTATATTTCTGCTGTTTGTTAATGTAGTACTTAATTGTACATATACAGTGCAATTGCCTGACAATTGATTGGCCAATAACTATTTGGACTATTTCTGTTTTCTTTTTATTATGAATAAAATAATATTTAAACATTGTTTGATAATATTTTTGCATGTATGCTTTCAGTAATCTTTGGTGGATATTTGCATGTACAATTACAGAATCTTTGCAAAGATGAATATGTAAATTTGAAGAAAATGTTAAAAAGAAACTGTATCTTCCAAATAGCATAACACTCTAATAAATATCTGTCAAATCTTCTACTTGCTCTATACTTCACTCTTTCTTAATTTTTAGACATTCTTTATAGTACGATTTTAATGTGAATTTCTCTGATGTGTATTTATATGCTCATGAAGTATATCTTACTGGTAATTCACATATTTTCTATTATTTGTCTATTCAAGCCTTTTCTTTTCTGTTGTGTTAATTATGAGCTGTTGCTTTACATAGTCCAGATAACAGCCTTTTGTCAGATGCATGTAATATATTTGCCCAAGTGTAGCTTGCTTTTATTAATGATTTTTTCTCAAGAATACATATTTTTAATTTACTGAAGTCTAATGTTTCATCTTAATTTTAAGGTTTATGCTTTTCATGTCTTTAAAAAAAATTGTCCATGTCAGGGTTGTGAACATTCTCTCCTCTGCTTATCTTCTTTTTTATTATTGATGTTTTCTCATGTGTCTGCTTCTTTGGTTCTAAACAGTTTTCATCAGATGGAAAGCCCTTCATGAAAACTTTTGGAGAAAGCCTTTCTCTCACTCCTTCTATTCCATTGCCACTGTGATCACTATCGTCATTGTCATCATCATCAAATCATCACCATATTAATGGATACCTCAAACACATCTCGGAGCAAGATCCCTCAACTTCATGGGTGCACAGAGCTCTGCTCAGCCATGTCCACCTGCCATGATGTCCCTGCCATGGACCAGCCAGTCATGGACTGCAGCCTCTGAAGCTGTGAGGGAAAAGCAAATCCCTCTTCCTTAAAGTCGTGAGTGCAGTCTCTCTCTCTCTCTCTCTCTCTCTCTCTCTCTCTCTCTCTCTCTCTCTCTCTCTCAGGTTGGCCAATACAGATACTAGACATTTAAGGATGAGGAATCTCCAGAGGTATATGTTCTTTCAAAATTATCTCAAATTCCAAGATACCTTGCCTTTAGATACAAATATTTACCAATAATTAAATACAAACTGCCCCCATGGAAAAATCATCTTGGCATTTTGGATTGGCCAAGAAAAGCTCCCAAAGAGGAATTCATCTCTGAGTTTGTCTGATTTGACCATGGTTCCTGCTTGTCTACTGCCATGGGGTGTTTCAGGCACACAGTGCCATCATTTCAAACAGAGATACTCTTTCCTCTTGCCAACTCTTCTGACATTCTTTGATCTAGCTTGCCTAAGTGCATTGCCATTGCAGGCTGCCTTAGAAAAACATCACTCAATTCTTATATTCTTGAGTGCTTTGACCAGGATTTCTTATTGATTTTTGTTAGATATTTTTCAACATGGTGCACATGATAAAAATATTTCACTAGTAAAAATATATTAACATTAACATTAATAAATCCCATAGAATTGAACTTTGCATTTCAGAAATAAATCCCATTTTATCATCATGAAATACTTCCCAGTAAATTAATTTCTCATAATTCAATGAAAAACAGAGAATATTTGTATAGAATGGAAAAAAAGGAAAATCTAAGCAAAAAATTGACAAAAAATAATGAAAATAGGAGGTTGAATAATGGCTAATAAGAAATTATTTAAACCAGTTGGTTTAAATCTAACTTAAAGAGGTAGATCGAGAAGTTTTATAAGAATTCTCTAATTAAAGGTCTGGTGTATGTCTTAGAAATTATTTAATAACCCTCTTTACCACAAACAGAAAGTCAATTATTTTGTACAAAAATGCTAAGTATTAAATGATTATGAATATATCAAATTTAATAAAATGAATAATACTTTATAGTTTTTAAAATGATTATATATTTCTAGTAACTTCAGCTAAATATGTTTCTGTGAAATAGCAGGATAAGTTTTTCATTTCTCTATTTAATAGAATGCAAACATGAGAGATAAAGTATGAAGACAATTAGACATAGGAATGTAACTTTTCTATCACTTCTCTGTGACTTATACTGTTGAACAGGGCATGATGAAATTGAAGGAATCAAACATGGTGATAGTTCCTATTTCCCAGTTTACAGGATTATAGAAAAGAATCTACCTATTTTCATAATGTGTTTCAACTTCCCTGCTTATGAAACCAATACTAGGAGCATTTTTATGAAAAGCTAAACATTCTCTCTCATATTGGTAAGCATTATAGATGACATTGTGTTTGTGAAATTTCAGCATAAACTTCAATTTAATTGTAGCTAATATGTTTACTCTGCAATATTTTCTTTTGCTTTAGTGGTTTTTCCTCCATTTTATACCATAAAGCTTGGAAATTTTTCAGATAACCTGATGAGTTCAATATCAGTACATGTGTAAGATCAAAAGTTTAGGAATAGATAAAATGGAAAATTAAACAATAGTGAAGGAGAGGAGAGAGAAAGAGAGAGGACACAGACAGAGATAGAGAAGAAAGGAAGACACAAAGAGAATGAGAGAAAATGAAAAAAAGGAAGCAGGAAAAAGAAAGACAGGCAGGGAAGCATGAACATGGGGGCAAGTGAGTGAAACAGGTTGCATGGATTCATAATATTCTACAGTCTAATTTCTCTGCAACAAGGCAGAAAATGCATCTCTGTCTCTCAGGTCCGTAGCATTCAGCATGAGGCTTTGTGCATGCTCCAAGACCCATGAATGTCTAGGCAGAAAGAAGAGAATTCTAACAGGCAGGAAGGCTTCATGACTCCTGGGCTTTCTTATGTCATTCTTTCATAACTTATATTTTATAATATTTCACATTTGAATATGCTTTGAAACTACTTAATGTCATTTAATCATATGAACACTTAATATTCTTATACTATCTGAGATATATGAAAAATATGAGATTCTTGTTAATAATTCATAGTTTCCGATTGCCATTATTGAGCCATAGTACATGGGGGAAATGACTTTTGAGAAAATAAATTTAAAAGTTAATATAAACCTAAGCCTCAGATCTTGGTTTCTAATGTCATTCTTCAGTAAAATAAACTCTGAGAAGTGACCACATCTAAGGCTCAGGCAGAAATACAAGACGGGGCAGCAGCAGCCCCTATGGCAGGAATGAAGACCTCATGAGGCCAAAGGACGCAGTCGAGCAAAAGGACACGGGGGCATACTGAAAGAGGTGCCCACAGCCAAGCCTTTAACAACCTGAGCTGCAGTGTCATGGCCTGGTATGTCATGACGTCAGGAAAAAGTAAATATGCCCAGACCCCAAGGGATACAAGCATAACATTGACTAAACAAACACACACAGAAGAAACAAATCTTCCTAATCAAAGTATCTCAGGATTTATGTGGTATCGATCCCGAAAGGAAGTAAAACCTAGCCCTCTCTCAAAGAGTAAAGTATAAAGGAAGAAAAAGAAAATTAGATTTCACTGAAGAAATGAGATAAATTCTACCTCTGCTGTGAAATTAAGGATAGAATCATTAATTAAATAATCATGTTGGTAACGTGTTACTTTCCTACAATGGGATTAGAAGGTCTTTTTACTGCTATCCTCTTCCTGCCAGAAACCATTAACACCTTCTCCTTATGAGAAAAAGATCACTTGATTCAAAATGGGCATATTTTACCATACATTTAATCAGCAATTCCTGAAAATTTTTATGATCATTAAAAATAAGAAATGCCTAAAAAGCTCTCCCAATCTAGAGGAACCTACGGTGATACAAAATTAAATGTGTGATCATGGATGCTATATCCTAGAAGAGAACAACATACATCAGGTAAATGTCAAAAACACAGTTTAAATTTAGTTAATAGTAATGAATATCTATTGATTCTTTAGCTGACACAGAGGTAACATAAATGGAAGCTATTAACCTGAGAACTTGGAAGGTATATAAGGGTAGTTTTGTATTATTTTTCAAATTTTACATAATCATAAGTCTATTCTAATATAAATTGTCATATGAAATTCTTACAGTGTTTGTTATGTAGTCTAAGAAAATATCTTATGGAATGAAGATATAGTTTCTTAAATTTTGATTGTAACTTTAAATCTAAAATAGTATAGTAAGCCTAAGCTTGTAATTGCCACATTGTTACTGTATTTACCCCAGAAAGGAGTTATATGGTTCCTTGACTTATAATTAGGTCTGTTAGTCATTATTTGTTCTTTCAGAATTTGTTAGAGCTGGCTTTCATACATATGCTGATGAAGATAATACAAAAATAAACTATTAAAATATTAAAACAACTTATTCTTTGCTTATTATTGCAGCACTGAGATTGCTTTGGGCTAGCTTGTTCTCTTTGGCAGCCATTTCAGTACTCAATACAAATAATTCCTCTATCATCACAAGCGTCTAAACCTAATTAAGAACAGAGTAATATAATGAGCCCTATTTTTCTTTGTATGATGTTGAAAAGAAATCACAACAAGAAGCATTTTCGTAGATGGGGTAAATCTCCTCCTCAACTCCATGGCTCTTAAGATGAATATAATACACCTAAATCAGTTTACTCTGCTGATTTCTTAGGTATTGTGTGGATACTGAACATTACCACTGCATCAAAATTACTGCTTCAGTGGTCTCTTCCTCCACCTTCTCCCACACAATCAGGAAACTGTCTTTGTCATGACAGATTAGTCTTCATTATTTAGCAAAGGACATAAATTAAAATATATAGAATGTTACCTACTTCTACTTTGCATTTTAATATAGCTATAATTTGAGATTTATCCATTTAATGGTGTGTATTATTCTCCTTTCCTCGTGTATATTTACATGTGTGCAGTATGTTGAGATTACATGCATGGTGGGGAGCTGATAACATGTTCACAATACATTGTAATTCTTTTTTCCATCTCCTCTGCCTTCCTCAATTTATCCATCCCCTGCCCTTTTACAAAAGATCTTAAGTTTTCACATATAACAGAATCCATATGATAATTTAAGTTTGGGGGTTTTATATTTCTCTTAATATTATGGTCTCCAGGTACACCCATTTTGCTACATGTAACCCAAGTTTACTCTTCTGTATAGCGCAGTACTATGCCAATATACAAAATACTGCATTTTCTTTAAAAATTCTTCTGTTAACCAACTCTTCTTTAATAATTCCTTCTGACATTCATTCAAACACTTATTACAAAGAATTTTGCTAGCATTACAAGGCTAGATTGCTTCCAACATTCAGCTATTGTGAGTTGTGCTACTGTAAGGATAGGTATGCCTGGGTCACTAAGCTGAGGTTTGTAACTCTTTCTCGAAGGGGAAGAGCTGAGGTCAATGGAGTTTCCAGTTGTAGTTTTTTGAGGAATCTTCATATTGATTTCTATAGTGGTTGTAAGAAGGATTTAAAGTGGAAAACTACCAGAAAGAGGAAATTTGTTAATATCCTGAGTCTCAAAAAGAGGTATAAAACAATACTTTAAAAATAATGACCAAATAGGAAAATTGATTGAAAACAGTAAATCCATAGAATTCAATATTTCACAGGAAAGTCAATCTGAACAAATATAAAGAAAAGCACATTAGGTATAATCATATTGCTATAAATATAGAAAAAGTATAAAGTCAATCAGAGGATAAGTAAAAATAAACTTTTTGTCTTGTGATGTTAAAAACGATAGAAAGATAGCATTAATTCAGTTCTAAAATCTTTCAAATCATAACTGGGTAGCAAGAAAAATTATAATTTGTAATATTAAGGTGAAATGAATACATTTTCATATTTCCTTTGAAAATAAAGGTGAGATGATCATATTGTCGGTGTAAAAACAGGTAGAAAAATATGTCACCGCCAGTCTGAACTGTTTAAAAAAAGTAGCCAAATTTTGTGGACTGAGAGAAAATAATAACAGATGCATTCTTGGATTATCCATGAAAAAAAAGTCAAATGCAGGAAATGATAAGTGTATACCACAAGGCGTTAGCTTACATAGTATCCTATATTGAGAACTTCTTTAAAGATGAATCTTGCTTGCCTCTGAGCAAGAAAAGGAGCATCCTTTCATGATCAAGAAAGGTTTATCTTACAAATAATAAATTGATTAAATGCTGGAACATTAACCAGAGTAATTAACCACTGTAACAGAAAAATGGTGGAAAAATCACACAGCATATTTATATGACACAACAACTACTCAAATTCAACAACTATTCAGACTCAACAACTATTAAAGATGAAGAATCTCACCAAACTCGTTAACTGAGCACAACTTCCTGATTGGATAAACGCCATCAATTAACAAAATGACTCACTAGAGGCTCTTACTTCCTAATACTGGGCAATGCTTTTAGTTTCAGGTTTGGTCCCTGATCGGAGATGTGTGGTGATGGTGATGTACTTGCATTTATTGTAGAAAGAGGCTGCTCTTTGGTAAAATTCTGGAATAGAAAGCAGGTGGATCTGGCATGATTGGACCTTTGTCAGGACTCAGCCCCACGCAGGGCGTTGCCTCTGAGGGAGGGAATGCACTGCTTCTCTGTCAGCTCTCCTGCCCCGCCCCTGTCGCAGTTCTCCAGCCCTTCCCCCATCCCCACCTCTCCAGAACCCCAGAATGAGTGCTGCCTTTGCCCAGGGTGGCTTCCGAAGGTCCGGGCCCTGCTTTGGGACTTTCATACCTGCCTGTGCTGTGAGAAGCTTCCCCAAGTCTCCACCGTCATCACTCCTGCACTGCTCTCCCGTTCCTCAGCCCACTCCTTGTACTTCTTCTCTTGTACCCTCAGAACCTTTATGAATAATGTATCATCCATCTCTCACTGTATGAAATCTGTATCTGTGCAGTCCCCTTTCTGGGTGATGTAACACAGCCACACTAACCTCTTCTAAATTTTTCTAGCTTTGCATATTCGAGTCACAGTAGCTTACAGTATTTGTTCAAGTGACACATTTGAAATAACGCTCAGCCTAGTGAAGGAAGGTCAAGTCGGTCAGGAAAACATTTCCCCTTTTAAGAAAACCAACTGGCAAAACAATTCCCATACAAATTCAAAGCCACATGTCAGTAATTTTATTTCATAATGCATTCCACAGTTTGACTTTCCACAGAGCCAAGCTTCCTCCTACAGTAAATGTCACATAGGACCATCATGGCTAATGACAACAAGACATTCCTCAGCTTCAGTGGAGAATTCAAAGAAAAAAACTCAAAGAGACAGAGAATAGTAGTCTTACCTAGCAAAGTTAAGGTCATTCTGCCAAAGCTCTAGAACTGTGTTAGTTAAAGAACACTGCCAGTGATCACATAGGCACTCCATATCATGCTGAAATATAGATGGTATATAATGAGTTTCAGAAGAATGAAGGAAAATGTTCCACAGTATCTGGATATATGGTACTCAGATAGCATTCAAGATATTAAGAGTGTTAAAAATGGAACCAAATATTCTCAACTGTAAGCTCGTGCATCTGATTTCCTTTGATCAACACTGTTTCTTCCAAATATGTCCATTTTCCTATAAATGCCTCAAATGTATCCTTCTTTGTGGTAGAGTAGTATTTCAGTCTGTATTTCTTTATTCATTAATCTGTTGGTGGGCATACAGATGGCTTCAAGGATTTTGATGCTATGAATCGCGCTGCTACAAACATTGTTAAGCATGTATCCCCGAAGAACAATGTCCGTTCTTGTGGGTGAAAATCTGGAAGGGGAAGAGCTGGGTCATAGGGGATTTCTGATTTTAGTACTTTAAGAAATCTTCATACTTATTTTCATAAATTTGGGGACTGGTTTACATTCTCTCCAACAAGCATGCACCCCAGTGCTTGGTAGTATTTACTTCTTGATGATTTCCATTGTTTCTGGCATATGGAATCCCTCACTTGTGTCAAACAATGTATAAAAAGGGAAAAATGAAAAAATGAGTAGAAGGAAACAGGACTAGTTTTCTTGAAAAATGGGAAGGGGTCCAGATTGTATCAAAGGGCAAGGAGGAGGGAGAGGAGAAGTTAGAAGACTGAAGATACGCTATGTAGAGGCACCAAATATCCAAAATGAAAACAATGATTTTATGTTATAATGAGAAGATTGAAAATAGGCAAAAGGGATTTAGAGATGAAGGGAGAAGGTTGCAGGGAAAGGGATTTTTAAAAACAATCAAGCTATGTTATACACACATATATCTATTTCCCAGGAGGAATGTAAAGTTCGCACACTAAAATATGCGTTACTTGAGTTAAAGAAAAGTTCAGGAAACCCAACCAAATACATCTTTAGAAGAACCAAAAATTCCTTTGGATGATACAAAGTATCCTAAATTATGATCAAGTCCTTCTAGCTGCTTGAAAACACATTTTGAAATGCCTCAAAGAGGAATCAGTTACAAGTAATTTGTAGGCAGAAAAAGTAATGTCTGACATAAATTATCCCTTCTAGGTGGTCGGTTGCTTATCTTATTGGCAAGTTCTTATTCTTGAAGCACAGGATTTTGTCTGATGCAAAAAAAAGATTAAAGCACTATTTATATTTAATAAGTTGTTGTTGCAGTTATTAATATATTTTCATAGAAATTCTGGGCAACATTATTAAGGATTTAGAACTTAAAATATCTTCCTCTTGACAGCTGCTAAGCTTTACTAGCAAACATTAATTTTCTGCTCAAGTGCTGAAATACAGAATTGTGCTTCTCGTTTTGAAACAGGGGAAACCAAACCAAACCAAAACAAACCCTTGACAATTAAGCTTTATGCTCTATTTCATATTTAATTTATTATGTTTCACCTGTATTATGCCCTAACATACACCAAAGAATTATTTTAAATATCTACTCCTAAAATTTATTAATATGCATGATGTTTCTGCCTCTCTATTAATCTGTCAAGAGTGAAGCGTGATTTCTCTATAAGCTAATGCTTAATCTTGCTGGAGATTACACAACTCCTTTCACCCCTAACACTCTACCTTTAGGTGATGGTTTAGTATTCCATTGTGCTTCCGGCATTTCTATGTTCTTCACATTAATGCAAGAATTAATAAATCTGGGGTTTTTGTTTGTTTGTTTGTTTGTTTTCCATATTATTTTAAAAAGAATAAAACAAAAGAGGGCAGTACAGAGCAGATCAGAGCAGGACAACATAGGCAACACAATACTTAACATTAAGACAACCAGACATTAACAATAGCTATCACAATATCTCTTTCTCTGCTATAGTTGAGCATAGTTTCAAAGACAATAAGATCAAACATAACAAAAAAGTATAAAACCATTCAAAGAGTGAAAGAATTACAGGACATTCTGAACCGAATAACAGAGAATGATCAATGGGTACTATAATATCTCATTTTCAATAAAAAAATTTGTTTATACTTTCACACATATTCAAATCCCAATAAGACACAATGTGATAGATAGAACCAATGAAAATAGAAGAATAGAAGCTTGGTAGGACTTCTAAGAAGGACAGTATTAAATCAGCAATAGCTGTCATAATGTTTTGTTCTCTTCAAAACAGCTGTACATAGCATCATGTATAATAAAGTCAAACAAAACAGGATAAAACCATTCCAACTGATGAATGAAAACATTGCAAGGCTTCAAAGCTATGAGGTAGGGACTCATGATTACCATAAAATCTTATATAATCTTACCAACTCTCATACTAGGGAGACTATATGGTATTTACACATGTGAGTTTGGTTTATTTCGCTTATGAGTATGGTCTCAAGTTGTGTCCATTTATTTATAAATATCTCCATGTGATCATTCTTTATAGCTGAGTAGTACTCCATTGTATAGAAATACCACAACGTTTTTATCCATTCCTCAGTTGATGGGCACTTAGGTTGTTTCCAAGATCTGGCTACTACAAATTGTGCTGCTATAAACATGG